>RJVU01003594.1:415585-487681 GCA_003731715.1 Anabarilius grahami | reverse complement strand
TGTCTAAGAAGAAATATCTGCTGTTAGTGAAAACTGTCTAATACACTTTGGAGACGCGTGTTTAAATCATAAGTGTTGTTTAATGTTTTTGGTTGACTCTGGTGAGATTCTGTTGTGCTTGTGACCGATTCTTTGTAACTCTTAAGGCTCATTCACACCAACCACGATAACTATAACAATAGCATTAGCGTCCATACCAGTGACCACAAGCGCATGCTTCGTTATAACAGGATTGATTCTGATTGGCTGACAATGTTTTTATTATTCATCAGCTGGATAAAATCGTTCTGAAAATGATTCCAACTATATTTTTTTCTCTGTGCCATTATCATTATAGTTGTGGTGTGGACTCTGCTATTCTTTAATATTGAGAGAGATTTTTAGAACTATATCTTTATCGTTATCGTCCTTGGTGTGAACGGGCCTTTAAGGTTTGTTCACACCAAGGACGATAACTATAACAATAAAAATCGTTCTAAATATAAAAGAATAGCAAAGTCCATTCCACAACTACACACAGAGAAATTATATCCTTGGAATCACTTGTAGAATTTTTTTTCTTTTTCCAGCTGATGAACAACAAAAACAGTGAGAGCCAATCAGAACACATCCTGCTTTAACGAGCTTGAGCATTTAAAGAGGCAGGTGACAAAACTGCAGCGTGTACCGCTTATAATAAACTGAACGATATTGTGCATTGGTGTGGATTCTACTATAGTAATTGTTATAGTTATCGTTCTTGGTGTGAATGGACCTTTATGGTTAGGGTGAAGACTGTTTGAGCTCAGTTTTGTGTTTCAGGTGGATTCTATGGGACCTCGACGTGTTCCTCTTCTGTTCCTCCTGTCTGCAACGAATCGCTTGCGATGGAGTTTGTTGACTTTGACATGCTGCAGAATCACACTGAAAGTCTTACTGCTCCAGTGAACAAATCCAAACTCATTAACATTTTCATCAAATTAACTTAATACGATTTGCTTTGGAAAATCTCAATTAACTGTCAAATGGTAAAGTGTGATGATGGTGGGAGATCTTCACATGATGACGCACTGGGTGGCTCCGCAGCAGTCTTTAATGATGGCCGCGCTGCTCTTGGTGATGGAGGGTTTGTTGGGTGGAGGTTCAGCCATTCTTGGCTTTGGAGCTCCTGCAGTGGAAAGAAGAGCAAATCAGCTGAACAAAGATGGGTAAGGGTTAAGGGCTGTCACATGACTCGCACGTGATCTCTTTAGCATTTACATGCGTTCACACCATGGGTGCTTCTCAATATCCCTCCTCGTTTCCTCGCTCCTCTGTCCTCCATCCTATGACCCGGAAACCGATCGAGCTCAGCCATCTTGAAGGACATCTCAATTCTCTAATTGCACCGCGAGGAGGCGAGGATCGAGGAGTGAGGAAGCTTCCTGAGGAGTCATGAGCGAGGATACACAGGTGCATCCTTTGCGGAAGTCTTTCTCGTTGAGAAACATGACGCATGTATAAATTCTCCTCCCCCTTCATATCTGTCACAATAATTTAAATGCATGCTTTACTTTTACAGTTTAAATAAACTTTATATCTCATATATTTCAATGGGGCATCTTGCTTTATTAATATTTATTATAATTTTTTTAAATAACAACTTTATCAACATGTGGCTAGATCCCTCGAGTGCAGCTGATGACGCTTTGAAGTGACGCTAAAGGGAGCGAGGATATCATTTCACTTGATTCATTCCTCCGTCCTCGCATCTTTTCCTTGCGTCCTACCCTCGCATCCTGAAGGGGTGGAGCTAAGACGCGAGGAAAGGAAACGAGGATGCACAAATAAGAATTAAGCACCCCTTGTCAGAATTACCACGATTACGACTTGTAAAAAGTGTTCATGTCCTCGTTAACTCATAATTACAACTTGTAAACTGGGAATTTTTGGAGAGCTCTGACTTGTACCACCTGACCACTGCAGAACAGCTCAGAGTAGAACATCACATATTGTCATCATAATTATGTGTCATAATTATGGCACAAACAAAGCATTGTGGTGCATTCATGTTCTCCTGGGAAGTTCGGAATTACGAGTTGGGAAGTCATAATTACGATGTCAGGTGCATTCAAGCCACCAAGATGATGGTGACCCAGAAGAATTCAGAGCTCAAAGAAAATCCTGAATTTTCTACTCATAATTACGACTTGGAAAGCATCGGAAGCATTCATGTGAGTTTAACTTACACAAATGATCTTTCCGACATGACTTGAATGCACCGTTGCACCAAACAAAATAGTTTTTTATTTATCAATTTTAATTTCAAAATTCGAACCTTTAAGGAACATAAATAAAAAATCAGATGAACTATATACAAACAGAAAACCATAACTAAAAACTGTCCAAATAATTTCAACTTCAACTTGTTACCTAGCAACTGCCTTGCATCATGCTATGTGCAATGCTTGTCATGTCAAGGTCAGAGTTGAGTGAAGTGTGTGTTGATGCCCAGTGCAAGTCCCGTGAAATCAAAAGAGACAATTCTTATTTTTTTATGGAATATTGCAGTGTTTATTATAAATGAGTTTTCCTGGCACATCATTATTGTTTTAAATTCATGTGCCTTGTAAAAGAATAACTTCTTCTCTGATGATGAGGGCAGGGCAGCCTGTCACTCCACCAATAGCAAACCACAACCATCCAATAAATTCCCCACAGACAGAATCAAGCCCCACCCTACATTTGTTCTTGTTCCAGAAGGCGTTTCATGCTCGTATACATCACAATAGGGAAGAAAAGACTAGCGCAACTTCCGTTTAATGCCGAAATGTTTTCAGGTCACAGATTTTTCTCATAGTCAAATAAACATTTATGTGAGAGATTAAAGTAAAAGAAAGTGAAAGTCACATCTCATGAAAGAACTCTTACTCTGTATAATGCTGAGCTTCTGTCTGAGGAACTCGGCCATCTCTTTATCTTCCTCCTGCTCCCTGTTAGACAGAAAAACTTCAGATCAGGGAAAACTCAAAAAGTTTCTGAAAAAGTACATTTGACCACAAATATGTCACCAATAAAAGATGTGATGTACTTAACTAAATTAATTTTGTTAATATTAATAGGGCTGTCAAGCGATTCATTTAATGAATTACACAATGTGGCGAATAATTAATCCAATTAATCGCACATCATATTTGGCTGAGAAATTATCCCCAAAAGATCATTTAAAGTCATTATTGTGTTAAATGAGAAAAGCATCAAATAGACATTAAAAAGTAGCTTTAGAAAAAAAATATTTTATTTGATTCAACATAGAATTTGTTACATAAATTCAAAGGCCCTGAGTAAATGATTACAGAATTTTCATTTTTGGGTGAACTATCCCTTTAATAGTTTTTATAATAATATGGAAAAAATATTTTTTTTTTATTTTTATAAAATGAAACTCTAAATAAGAAACCAAACCTGCCAGTAGATGGCGGTAAATGTCTAAAAATGAGTAAGTCGTTGAATCATTCATTCATTCATTCAATTAGTTTAAACGGCTGATTCATTCAGGAATCAAGTAAATAGCTCTCTTTATGAATGAGCCATTGAATCAATGGTTCACCCGATTGATTCGCTCAAAACGCAGATTCATTCAGAAACAAAGGGTGCATTAAATTAGTTATTTTTTCCCATAACTAATTAATTAAATTAAAACATTAAATCGACAGCCCTAATTAATAATTTTTTTTGTTTGTTTTGGGATGTAGACTAGTCACTTGTACACTCTTAGAAAAAAAAGTGGGGTTCTATATAGAACTTTAGGGCTCTTGACTCATTTTTAAAGAATCCTTTATGCCGAAAAGGTTCTATAAGGAGAAATGTCTTAAAAGATTAAATAATATTTTCACGTTTAACATGTTATTTCAATTTTTTCTACCGATAAAGTGTTTACGAGGTGTTTAATTCATAAAAAATTTTTTTAATAAAAATGCAATAAAACAAAATTTATTTAAACTATATCCATAAAAGGATCCCAGGATGAAACCCCTAAAAGATTCTATATATGAAGCGTCTGATGAAACCCTTTAAGCTTCTATACGAAGCTTTTCTCACCTCAGACGCTCAACTTCAGCATCATCCACCAGGAAATCTCTCTTCTGCACCAGCTGATGAATCTCCTGGATTAATTTTTCTTCTCTCTGACGATGTTTCTTAGTCTTCTCTGCGTCTGTGTGTTCGAGTGAGTGTGTGTTAGATGAAAATATATGGATCACTCACAGAAATCCAATCTGAAATGTCAGATTTGAATCTAAATAGCAGCTGTGGTTTAGAGCTGCTCCATCATTTACCTGTTCACTGTTTCACTGGCAAAAATATAAGAAATTTAGCTGAAGTTATAAAAACATTATTTCTGAATGTTTCCTGAATGTTCAAAGCGTCCAGATAAAAAAAATAATTAAAAAAAAAAAAATTTCTTGGTTATAAAGTTCACCCAAAATTAAAATAATGTAATTTATTACTCACCCTCATGTCATTCTACACACGCAAGACCTTCGTTCATCTTCGGAACACAAAATAAGATATTTTTGATGAAATCAGATGGCTCAGTGAGGCCTGCATTGCCAGCAATAGTACTTCCTCTCTCAAGATCCATAAAGGTACTAAAAACATATTTAAATCAGTTCATGTGTACAGTGGTTCTACCTTAATATTATAAAGCGACAAGAATATTTTTTGTCCACCAAAAAAAAACTAAATAACGACTTTTTAACGATATCTAGTGATGGCTGATTTCAAAACACTGCTTAATGAAGCTTCGGAGCTTTACGAATCGAATCATTGGTTTGGAGCACCAAAGTCACGAGATTTCAGCAGTTTGGCGGTTTGATACGCGATCCAAATCAATGATTCAACACAAAAGATTCGTAATGCTCCGAAGCAGTGTTTTGAAATCGGCCATCACTAGATATTGTTAAAAAGTCGTTATTTTGTTTTTTTGGCACACAAAAAATATTATCGTCGCTTTATAAAATTAAGGTTGAACCACTGACCTCACGTGAACTGATTTAAATATGTTTTTAGTACCTTCATGGCTCTTGAGAGAGGAAGTACCATTGCTGGCAATGCAGGCCTCGCTGAGCCATCGGATTTCATCAAAAATATCTTAATTTGTGTTCCGAAGATGAACGAAGGTCTTAGGGGTGTAGAACGACATGAGGGTGAGTAATAAATGACATTATTTTGATTTTTGGGTGAACTAACCCTTTAAGGGTCCGGGAACATTCCATTGTATCATTTTGCAAACATTATGGGAATGTTACTTTTGAATGTTCTCTCAACATTTTGAAACAATTAATAACATTTCAAAAATTTTTAGACGAATGTCCATCTGAAACATTTCAGAGAAAAATGTTCCATGAACGATGTTTAAACAACGTACATTTTGAGAACATTATTAAAGGTGCAATAGGTGATTCTTCAGAAATATGTTTTGTTATGCTGATTGAAAGTCTCCTCATATCCTGATAGCAATCACTATGTTAAGCGGTCTAAATGTATTTTTATAAATATATATTGACTGTGGAAGGCATAGGACCATAAAACATTCATTCAATCATTGCGTTCGGTCCGAATGGTCCGATAGCATCTGTTCCCTGTTGGTCAACGTGTGTTTGCATACCACTGTGCAGCCTGTTCACGCAGGCATGAAACGTCATCAGCGTGTTTCTTGTACACTGTGCAGAGTCAGCGTGAGAATGACAGGCGAACAGCAACAACCTAACGTTCCTTCTGAACCGACAACAAGTGGCACTGGAAAGTATCGACCAGAAGGGCTACAACGGAAAAAAAGACTGGATCATAAAAGAGCTAAAACCCTGAATTAATATCGGCGTTGCTTTTCCATGCTGGAGACAACTGCGGGAGCCAAAGGGTTTGAAAGGTGATGCCATGGTGTCAGTATTTCTTTTGGACAGGTAGGTACATGGTATGATTCGATTTTGATTTGTTTTGATAGTAACGCATAATGTAGCATATGCAGTTTGTGTACCTTTACTAATTAGCTCAACGACAGCAGCACCCAGCGTCTAATCGGGAACTATTTTTACGTTTTAGAAGTTACGAGCAAACTACAACATCCACACCTTTGGTGCATGGATTCGTAAGGCCACCACCACCAGATGTTTCGACCATTTGTTTCTGAGTCTTGCTACAAACAACATCTTGCTTCCTCCTACAATGAAAATACTCTCAGCGTCCCCATGGGTATTTTCCATGCAGTCCTTTGCATTTAAGATAGTTTTGTGTTGTTCCTTCGCTTGATATTCTGACAATGTTTACATTGAATTTTTGCTGAAATACCATCACCTTTCTGGTTCTAAAGACAGTTATGTGGTTTATTTTGTGTTCAGTGCCACTAGATTTTCATCAGCTGTCACGTTAGAAATGTCCAACATATCCATTTGCTGCATCCAATTGTATTTAAAAAGTTGTTTCCGTTCGTTATTGTAGTACTGTTCCTCACTGTACTGTAAAGTTTTCTTACCCATGAATGACACATGATGTAATCCAATAACATTGTCTCTGGTTGTCTTGCTTTTGGTCTGTGCGCGTTCATGTGTTTTGGAGGAGGCGTGGCTTTGGACGGCGATTTGCAGGGAGGGTGGGACATATGCTTTCAATGCTAGCAGGCTAAAGTTAGCATTTTCCCAGAACACATACTGCACCTTTTAAAGACCAGATGACGTTGAACTAATGTTTTATTAACATTGCTGAAAGAGCATTCGTTCATAACTTTGAGATAGCCTTGCCAGAACATTCTGAGAACATTCCCTGTTAGTAGGGTCTCATTTGTTGGGTTTCCACTCAACTATATACAGTGGTGTGAAAAAGTGTTTTATTTTTTTGCATGTTTGTCACACTTTAATGTTTCAGATCATCAAACAAATTTACATTTTAATCAAAGATAATACAAGTAAACACAACATGCAGTTTTTAAATGAAGGTTTTTATTATGAAGGGAAAACAAAATCCAAACCCACATGGCCCTGTGTGAAAAAGTGCTTGCCCTCCCCCTGTTAAAACATAACTGTGGTTTATCACACCTGAGTTCAGTTTCTCTAGCCACACCCAGGCCTGATTACTGCCACACCTGTTCGCAATCATGAAATCACTTAAATAGGACCTGCCTGACAAAGTGAAGAAGACCAAAAGATCCTCAAAAGCTACACATCATGTTGAGATCCAAAGAAATTCAGGAACAAATGAGAAAGAAAGTAATTGAGATCTATCAGTCTGGAAAAGGTTATAAAGCCATTTCTAAAGCTTTGGGACTCCAGCGAACCACAGTGAGAGCCATTATCCACAAATGGTAAAAACATGGAACAGTGGTGAACCTTCCCAGAAGTGGCCGGCTGACCAAAATTACCCCAAGAGCGCAGCGACGACTCATCCAAGAGGTCACAAATGACCCCACAACAACATCCAAAGAACTGCAGGCCTCACTTGCCTCAGTTAAGGTCAGTGTTCATGACTCCACAATAAGAAAGAGACTGAGCAAAAATTGCCTGCAAAGCAGAGTTCCAAGACGAAAACCGCTGCTGAGCAAAAAGAACATAAAGGCTCGTCTCAGTTTTGCCAGAAAACATCTTGATGATCCCCAAGACTTTTGGGAAAATTCTCTGTGAACTGACGAGACAAAAGTTGAACTTTTTGGAAGGTGTGTGTCCCATTACGTCTGGCATAAAAGTAACACAGCATTTCAGAAAAAGAACATCATACCAACAGTAAAATATGGTGGTGGTAGTGTGATGGTCTGCGGCTGTTTTGCTGCTTCAGGACCTGGAAGACTTGCTGTGATAAATGGAACCATGAATTCTGTTGTCTACCAAAAAATCCTGATGGACAATATCCGGCCATCTGTTCGTGACCTCAAGCTGAAGCAAACTTGGGTTCTGCAGCAGGACAATGATCCAAAACACACCAGCAAGTCCACCTCTGAATGGCTGAAGAAAAACAAAATGAAGACTTTGGAGTGGCCTAGTCAAAGTCCTGACCTCAATCCTATTGAGGATGTGCTGTGGCATGACCTTAAAAATGCGGTTCATGCTCAAACCCTCCAATGTGGCTGAATTACAACAATTCTGCAAAGAGGAGTGGGCCAAAATTCCTCCACAGCACTGTAACAGACTCATTGCAAGTTATCGCAAACGCTTGATTGCAGTTGTTGCTGCTAAGTGTGGCCCAACCAGTTATTAGGTTTAGGGGGCAAGCACTTTTTCACACCGGGCCATGTGGGTTTGGATTTTGTTTTCCCTTCATAATAAAAACCTTCATTTAAAAACTGCATGTTGTTTACCTGTGTTATCTTTGATATTTAAATTTGTTTGATGATCTGAAACATTAAAGTGTGACAAACATGGAAAAAAAATAAAAATCAGGAAGGGGGCAAACACTTTTTCACACCATTGTGTGTGTGTATATATATATATATATATATATGTGTATGTAAATTTGTGCTTAGTTGCAGAATGGAAATGTGCACAGAATAAACTCAAAGTTTATGCTGAGGGGGATTTTCTGGAGTTTCGTATAATGTAGTTGACACATTCTCTTTCATGTGTGCCTCAGTTACCTGGCATTGTCACTATCTTCCTCAGTTCCTGTTTTAGGTTCATAATGTCTTTGCAGAGCTGAATATCGTCCATCCTGAGGAAAAACATGAGAGAAAACCAGTTGCTCAGATTCTGTCATTCCAGAACTATGAATTTCAAAGAGAAAAGTTAAGGAGAATCTCAGTGTTTTGTCCTGAACACGTGTTGTAAATGCAGCAGCAACTCACATGAATCTCAGTTCGGACTCGCGTCTCACCAGCACCTCCCGCAGGCGCTGAATCCGAGCCATTTCCGCCTCGATCTCGTCTGGAGACATGGAGCTTTCTGCCATGGACACGTCCATCTGGCCTTGGGTGCAAACAGACGGCGAGTAAGTGTGTGTGTGTGTGAAAGCTTTCTCAGGACCGTTGCATTGAAAGATCTGTGCCATATATCACTGCTGTAGTGCTGTTGATACAGTAGCCCCCAAAAAACAACTTAAAAATGTCTTAAAGTACGCTGTAAAACCCAATAAGTTCAGAATACTCAAAATTATTGTAGACACTGATTACCTCAACTGATTCTAAACTTCCAAAACTGCCTGTAACATACATTCCTACGTAACAATGTAACAATATTTGCATAATGCCAGAATTTGGTCTTCACTGGCTGCCGGCGAACGTCTACTTTGCCCCGACCTCAAACACTGTAGTTGTAGCTGAGACTGTTGTGTTGATCATGTCGAGAAGACGCTGTTTTCTGCTGCCAAAGCAAATCCACTTTGATGAGATTGATACGGCAAAACCGACGGCATCATTACTGTTCATATCACTGTGTATCAAGTGCTGAGGATTGAGGAAGAGCTGAAATTCAGATATGCTAATGAGCATTTGGTTTCCGACCAATCACAACAGACTGGGCCATCTGACTAATCAGAGAGTAGCTCTCGGAAAGGAGGGGTTTAGAGAGGCTGAATCCTTGATCGAACAATTTCAGACCTGATGCTACAATGGATATAAGAAAATTAATGTTTTTTGATCTTGGATGCATGTAAACCTGTTGTAGGAGACTCCAAAACAAAATTAGGAACCTTTAAAAATAGCATAATAGGAGCACTTTAATGTCACAGCATTAGATACAAAATATCAATTATATTGCAAATCTTATCTCTTCACTAACATCACTTTTCTTCATGCTCTCACTGTTTTTGAATCAGCTGGTGTTTTGTTGATTTTTATTGAATAAGTCAGTTCTGCTCAAGTCATTCGAAAGCTTAAACACTCGGAATTCATCATGTGAAAACTGTTTTGAAATTGCGTTACCACGGAAATGGTACTTTAAAAAAAATTTAGCAGCTGAATTTTTGTGACGGACAGGCTCACTTGTCATGTATCACAACTATTCAGAGTTTATTCTAATCTTACAATTTTGTAGGTAGCGTTCAACATGAATAGTGTCCCAAAGTTGTCATCTTTTGGTGAATTTCTTATCACCTGCTCATATAATTCTCGGGTGTAATGAAGGTAAACCAATTTGGCTCGTTGACAGACAGCTCGAGCTTGACTTAGCTTAATAATAATTACTAAAATGAGTAATAAAAGAACAGAAATATTATTAAATTAAATCTTCCGTTTAGAACTCCATTTGTTATTTCCACCACAAGATGTTATTAAACACAACATTTGTAATCTTTTAGGGGTGCAACGGTTCTCGGTAAAAAATCGAACCGTACGGTTCTCCACTTACGGTTCGGTACGCACTTGCACCGCGGTCCATCTCGAATGACGACGCATATTGGTTAATATGGTTTGTTTAAAATAGCAACGTGGAAAACAGACAGACAGAGTTCAGATAATGTATGTTTCAGTCGATGGATGCGCAAAACGTTACAACAACGATAATCAAAAAGCGTGGACAAAACAGTCACTCTTTGTAAACTCTTAACTTCGAGTGCCGTATGCTCTCATGTCCAGTCATTTACGCCATCATCACCCGGGTGTTGATAGCGCGTGAGCGCAGGTGAGACCTGAACAGCACACGTTGCTATCTTTGTTTAAACTAAACTCATTTAAGCCTTGCTGATTTAAACCTTCAAGAACAAGACGCGAAAGTGAACTCGCACGCGCTGTGAGAAGATTTGTGTGACCTCATCCGAAGCGCGCACACGCTTATTTCAGCCAGCGCGCAAATACTGAGTTCTCTTTCAAGTCTTGCGCTTCAGCGGACAAATTCATACAAAAATTATGTCAGCATGCCCGTCTTAGCGAGTATCCTAGCAAACATAGTCGGTTATGTCTTAAGTGAACGTATATTAGTCGAGAAAGACAGCGCGTGTGTAACAGTATATGTACTGGATCGTGCATGTCTTAAAAGGAAAAAAAAACTATTCCTGCTGCCTGTTTTTAATGTTAAATCAAACAACAAATAACAAAGAAATCACTCACTGCTCTTGACTGAATAGCTTTTGTAACTTCAATAATAATTAATCTTTATTTATTTTATACAGTAAAGATAGTATGCAGTGTTATTTTATATTTTATTACTTTATCCATTTTCTGTACCTGAAAACTACTGTTAGATACCTGAAAAACCTGAAAAGCACTGTTTTATTTATTTGAATATTAGCTTTATTGTACTTATTTGTGATGTTGCTTGTAGTTTGATTGTTTGTTCTTATTTTCTTTATTTTTATTTGACAGTAGTCCTATTTTCCATAAACATAGCACATACCGAACCGTACCGAAACCGTGACCCTAAAACCGTGATACGAACCGAACCGTGAGCAATTTGAACCGTTGCACCCCTATTATTGAGAAATGTTATCGTCGATACCATTTTTATTCATTTTTATTTCAGTTTTAGTTTTTTAGACTATATTACAAGTTAAACTAAATTAAAATGAGAAATGTTGCTTTGGCAACCAGCTGAAATAAGTTAAAGTTTTTAATATTTTATTTGGTTAATATTTATTTTATTTAAAGTAAAAAAATATATATATATATATATGGTTTTACTTAACTGTCATAATTATGACAGACTATGAAATTAAAGGGTTACATATAAACAAACAAACAAACAAACTGGTGAACCTTAAAAACACGAGGTCATCAGTGTTGTTTTTTTCTGATTTGTTACAAATGAATGACACTAAAATCATAACTGATAACATCAGCACCAATATCGCATCTGTTAACAACACTGCAATCATATCTAATAATAAACCTAATATCGCACTGACAATAATACTAATGTCTGACTGAAATAATATCTGAAACACTAATGCACGTCTGATAATAATATTGAAATCACATTTCTAATAAATAGGAATAAGACTACTATCACATGGACAATAACACTGTCACGTCTGGTAATGACAGCGAAACCATATCCGATAATAAGACTAATATGATATCTGATAATAATAACATGGAAATCTGAAGTGACTGTCACCTTTGTCTCTACTCCGGTTTGTCTCGTGCATCGCGCCGTATGTTTTCATCATCCCGTCGCTCTCAGAAATTGCTTTCTTTAATTCCATAGTAAATGCTGATGTCACAGATCTTAGATTTATTTTATTTTGTCGCTCTGTCGTCGCTGCAATCACGCTGATCTGCGCTCATCCGCGGAACCGAACAACATCTTGACAGAATGAAGCTCCGTGACGTCACCGTGATGAGGGATGCAGAGCGCATGCGCACAAGGGATGACAGCCTGACACGAAAAACTGGACAAATAACGTGTTCTCTGCATTAACATAGATACCAATGGCATTATTTAAATAATCATACCAAATAGCCTATAGTAAGAGTGTTAAGACAGATTTTTCCTCGGCCCACACTTCTTTTTGTCAACGTGCTTAAAAGAAGTTCTACATTAAAATAAGTTATGCATTTAAAACTCGTTTCGGCCCCACGTTCTGTTCCGTTCCAGCTAACAGGGAACGTTCTAAGAACTTTAGCTTAAGTTCTGGCAAGGTTGAACAAACGTTCTTCCAGTGACAATAATAGGACGTTCGTTCGTTCAAAGTTATCTAGCACAAAAACGTTAATAGCCTACATCGTTTTTTCAGAAATATTTTAGTTGGACGTTCGTCTAACATTTTTTAAATGTTACTACTCGTTTCAGAACGTTCAGAGAACAATAATAAGTAACATTCCTATAATGTTTGAAGAATGATAAAATGGAATGTTCCCTTAACGTTTGCATAACTAATGATTTGAACGTCAGAACATGCAGAAATAACGTTTCCATCTCAGCAAAACGTTCTTAAAACATATTTTTATTAGCTGTGGTTCCGTTCTGTAGCATCCATTTGCTTTGAACGTGAACGGCTCCTTTACAAGCTGAGAAAGTTTATGGATGTTTTCTTAGTCACAAAGTTGGGAAAATGAGTCAATTTCAGCAGAAAACATTTATTTGACAATCTAGCAAAACTAGATACCACTACATTTCTATAGCATTCATTAATGCTGTATCAATCATGAACATTACAGTAAAGAATACTTCTGTGCAATCTTAAGTTAAAATATAAATAAGCTATTTAGCACTGTTTATTAATATTTAACTAATGTTAATATATATAACCTTAGTGTAAAGTTATACTCAAACACCAACCCACTGTTGAACAGTATACAAATGATTTATTTATTATATAAAATGTCTGTTAATTTAGAACACATCTGTTAACATAGAAATTACATTACACATAGAATACTTAATCATATATATTCACAATTTATGAATTAATTATTTTAATAAAAAACTGATTATGATGTTCAAAATATTTAGTTTGCTAAACAAGCACCATCCCATACAACAATATGTAAAACCTATTAAATATAGTTTAATCATTTCATTCCACTGAACTTGCTGTAGACTGACAATTGGTGTGCAAAACAAAAAAGTGCATTAAGATGGATGAAAGCAAAAGACTAAAAGTAGTATAAAGAAAATTTATGTTTTATCAAAGGAATTAGTTGCTTATTACAGAAATAATAATATACACAAGCAATAAAAACAATTTTCATAAGATTAAAGATCATTTTAATACGTACCTTAGGCATATACAAAGCATCAAACACACAAGAAAGTCTAACAGAAATATGTGACTAGATTTCAGCAGCCGGTTGCAACAAAACTCAAAAGTTATAGGAAAAATCTCAATGATAATTAATTTATAATTGTAACCTTTAATGCAACCGAGTCCTGCAGGCCTTAAATAAATCCTGAAATAAATTAATTTCCACAAAGAACAATTTGCTAAATACTAATTAAACCCCAGTCAAACACAAATACAAATAAATATTAGTAAAATAACTAAATGTTCCAGGAACAGTGTGAACGACAGAATCAAAAATGGAGACAAACAAAACCAAAATAACAGGAAGAATTAAATATAACTGCTTTAACTTAAAAAGGCAACCTCAAAAAAGAGGAAAAGTGGATCTGCAGCAAGTTTGGACTGGTCACAAATAATCTCCATTGATTTTCCAAATGTGACAGTGACTAATGTTTTTAACACTGCAGAAACAGGAAGAGAATGAATGAATAGAATACAAATATGAACTGTAGGAACATCTCAAAAACCTTTCCTCGCTGAGCTTCATTCAACCCTCTTCTTTCCTGAGATCTGTTGCTCTGGTTTGCGCTCTATGCCACGAATCCAGTCCAGAGCTGCCGTCATGGTTCCATCTCCGCTCTGGTGGGAAAAGCAGAGGAACGTAGCCCAGATGAATCCACAGCAGCCGGTGAACGCAGTGCGGATCAGTGGCGGAACCAGGATGAAATTCAGGAACTATGAGCCATGAAGAGCACTGACATGTGAGAAGAACACACACAAACTGTCCCTACTTTCAGAGAAAAAGGTACAAAAGCTGTCACCGGGGCAGTTCCCTTACACTTTTGTACCTTATTTTCCCCTAAGGGTGAATGTATAAGCAGAGCCGTAACCACCATACATTAAGAGGGACAAGTTGTTAGGATGACAAAAAGATTTAAAAGTTAAATTTTCAGGCTGCTCTGCATCAGCGGTCTAACAGCGCTCATCAATGTCAAAATGATTGAAATGGCCAATCAAATCAAAGAAGGCAGCGCTTACTGTTCACAGAAGATGAGAGCCAATGCCATTATTTACATGATTTTAGTAATTCTGTTTTCAAAATATTAGACATACTAATTGTGTTGAATAATATATCTGAATAATATGATAACTAATTGAGTGAATGTGTGCATATTTTAAAATAAAGTATTATTTGCATATTTAAATACTTCACAACTACAGTTAGAATTATTTATTTTTCTTTATTCCCTTAAAGGTGCAGTAAGTGAATTCTGAGAAAAGCTGTTGAAAGTGGATTAGGGGGGACTACTGTGTTGCATAAGGCTTGCTCGAGATGCATCGGTGCTGCACAGACCGATCGGCATATGACATTAAAGTAGCACGAGAGCGATTCAAAAGCATAAGGAGTCGTATGCTCTCCAAACACTCTCGCAGTACTTTGATGTCATACGCCGTCGCCGATAGGTCTGCGCAGCGCCGATGCATCTCGAACAAGCCTATTAATAGTTTTCAGTCACGTGACTGTCGCAGAGCCCTGGAGAGCAAAACAGCCATATACCTGCAGCAAAAGCCTGTCAATTTTCCATCATAAAAACAAAAATATGTAAACAAGATGCAAGTTTTGGGCACTTGTGATCCATATAGAGCACCTGCAGTGATTTCAATCACTAAAACAGCGGGACGAATTTTTTTATAAAGCTAACGTGAAAAACACGAGGGTGGGTTGTACCAATAAGGATTAAATTAAGCAAAGTTTAACACTGGGTTTTATTTTATATCGAGTTGTGTTGCACCACTTAATTTTAAACACAAATTAAAGTGCCTTAATGTACTAAAACAGTGATATTAAAAGATCAAATTCAGTTTAACCCTTTTTGATGATGCATACTATATAAAGGCGAGCAGAAGAGCCCATAATATGAACGCAACGCATTTTCTTTATAATGGTTTTCGATGGAAAAAACGCTTAATGAGAAACCTCCTGTTGCATTAATATTGTGTGTTCATTTGTTTGCCTATACAAAGTATGCATAATCAATAAGGTGTATATTGAATTTGGTCTTTTAATATCACTGTCTTACTACATTAGATCTTACTACAGACCTAGTAAAAATGACTGGCGGGCAATGGAGGAAAGCCTTGTTTTGCCCGGCAGGGGGGCGTTCCCCTAAGGGCGTGACGTCACGTGAAAACTATCAATAGTGTTTGTAGATTTGGGGGCGGAGGTATAGGTATAGGTCCTTTTGGGTATAGGGGCGTGTTTGTTTTGGTGACTTCAAATATCAACAGTGTTTCTCAGGAATTGCTTACTGCACCTTTAAAAGTGAGAAAGTGGTGTGACTGTGATTTACCTGCATAAACGGCCAGTATGTTAGCCCGGTCTGCACAGAGAAACAAACACAAGACTGAAATATGAAGTATGTGACTTTGTCCTGCTTCCTTGTAAATCTGACATGTTCCAGTAAAACTACAGATCCATAACGACACCTGCAGTGACTGACTGCTCAGATCTGGATGAAGTGACGTTGACAGTTGGTTCAGACTCACCTTGTACGTGTTGAGGAATTTCTCCTTCCAGTCCTGCAGGATCTCATCTCTGCCCTCCATAAAGCTCACACCTGCTCAATGACATCACAACACATCTGATGTCAGAGATGGGCAGTATTTTAATTAAATGTATTTAAAATATGTATTTAATAACTTTTGAGTACTTTGTAATTTGTATTTTCCTTAAAGAAAAAATCTAATGTAATTTGTAATTAAATACTTTGAGAGAAAGCATTTTGTATTTAAAATACTAAAAATACATTCAAATATGTTATTTTATTTTCGCATTCAATAACTTTCATCACCAGGCTTAAAGGTAGGGTAGGTCATTTTCAGGAAGGCTAGCAATAGTGAGCTAGCTTTGAAAGCATAAGATCCCACCCTTCCTTTCAGAGCGTCTCCAAAGCCACGTCTCCTTCAAAACACATGAATGCGCACAGCAGGGAGCAAAAGCATCACGAGAGACGGCATGGGTCATGAAACCCCAGAACACATTTTTTGAGCTGTGAACAGATATGTATAGGCTGTACATCATTGAAAAGAATAAAGGTACTAATTAATTTTATTTAAAAGTTAAAATTAGTTATTTTTGCATTTTTTAGAGCGATTTCTAACTTCCGGTTTGAAAAGCAAAGTCGGAGCAACGTCACAAAATCTGACGTCATCGTGTACCACCGGCAAAGATCCGGAGTGCTGGTTGGCTCCAAGTATGGGGTGGTCGAACATGCTGACGTCAACAGTTTCTGCATTTATGCATGACTTAAAGCTTTAATCCAATCACTGCGCTGTAGTATGCATAAGATTATAATTGCGGTATTATGCATGAGGAAGTATCACTTCTCTCGCCTCGGTCTCTTGTCATTCGGGTGCTGCAGATAATCTGCGGACGAGTAGGTCAAGTAATAAAAAAATAACATTGATTAATTGCGGGTGAAAACACAGTCGGTCGTGTCTTAAATGAATGTAACCATAAGTATATTCGGTCTGTGCGTTCGTTCTTAAAGTGACAGCAGCCTAATAAACCGGCTGCTGTTTGTCATTAATGTTAATCAAGCAGCAAAATAAAAAGACAAAATCACTCACTGCTCCTGACTGAATAACTTTAGTATCTTTATAAGGATCATCAAGTCAAGTCAAGTCACCTTTGTTTATATAGCGCTTTTTACAATGCAGATTGTGTCAAAGCAGCTTTACATTGATAACTGGTACATAATTTTGGCTGCACAGCAGCTCTTAAAGAATAGTGTCAATGCAGGCAGATCAGAAGCACTGTTGATTAAATGTCAAGAATACTGTTGAATATCAAATGTCAAGTCAAATGTCAAGTGTCCCCAACTAAGCAAGCCAAAGGCGACAGCGGCAAGGAACCCAAACTCCATCAGGTGACATCAGGTGGCAAACAGGTGGCAAACAAGTGGCAAATAGGTGTTAAAATGGAAAAAAAAACCTTGGGAGAAACCAGGCTTAGTCAGGGGGCCAGTTCTCCTCTGGCGAACAGTGCTTTGTTACGAATCAGGTTGCTATCATAAGTCTGATAGGATCGCAACAATCAAAGTGTTTATTTCAGTTCCATCCAGTTGAGGATCGTATTCATCACGCCGGTATGGACGGTTTGTTGAGGAACTGTGCTACTGGCTGTCGTGTCGATGAGGCCTTCACAATGGATGATCTAGTTGACTCGATCTCTGCTGATACTTCAGGGCTGCGTTGTGGTCATATCCAGTTGAGGATCGTATTCATCACGCCGGTATGGACGGTTTGTTGAGGAACTGTGCTACTGGCTGTCGTGTCGATGAGGCCTTCACAATGGATGATCTAGTTGACTCGATCTCTGCTGATACTTCAGGGCTGCGTTGTGGTCATGTCCAGTTGAGGATCGTATTCATCACGCCGGTATGGACGGTTTGTTGAGGAACTGTGCTACTGGCTGTCGTGTCGATGAGGCCTTCACAATGGATGATCTAGTTGACTCGATCTCTGCTGATACTTCAGGGCTGCGTTGTGGTCATGTCCAGTTGAGGATCGTATTCATCACGCCGGTATGGACGGTTTGTTGAGGAACTGTGCTACTGGCTGTCGTGTTGATGATGTCTTCACAATGGATGATCTAGTCGACTCGATCTTTGCTGATGCTTCAGGGCTGCGTTGTGGTCAATATATATTTAATTGTTACAGTAAGGACTGTGCAGTGTAATTTCTTCCTTGAATGCTACCATTAAATAGTTGTTAGTGCTTTGGCTATACAGCAACTGAGAGCAACTCTCTCTTAAAGGGTTAGTTCACCCAAAAATGAAAATAATGTCATTTATTACTCACCCACGTGCCGTTCCACGCCCGTAAGACCTTCGTTAATCTTCGGAACACAAATTAAGATATTTTTGTTGAAATCCGGTGGCTCAGTGAGGCAGCAATGACATTTCCTCTCTCAAGATCCATTAATGTACTAAAAACATATTTAAATCAGTTCATGTGAGTACAGTGGTTCAATATTAATATTATAAAGCGACGAGAATATTTTTTATTTAACAAAATAATGACTTTATATAGTGATGGCCGATATTCGATACGCTGATTCATAACGCACCTAAGCTTCCTGAAGCAGTGTTTTGAAATCGGCCATCACTACACATCTCGTCGCTTTATATTAATATTGAACCACTGTACTCACATGAACTGATTTAAATATGTTTTTAGTACATTTATGGATCTTGAGAGAGGAAATGTCATTGCTGGCTATGCAGGCCACACTGAGCCATCGGACTTCAACTAAAATATTTTAATTTGTGTTTCGAAGATGAACGAAGGTCATCTGAATGAGGGTGAGTAATAAATGACATTATTTTCATTTTTGAGTGAACTAACCCTTTAGGTTTATCTAAGTCCACTGCTCTCACACTTCAAATGATTGCGTGTAAATTTTGTTTGTATTTTTGTATTTTTGAATTACAAATTACTTGTATTTTAATTAATAATTTTTTTTACAGCAGTATTTTGTATTTTATTTAAATACATTTGATGAGTAGGGTATTTGTAATTTGTAACTAAATACTTTTTGATGTATTTGTGCCCATCTCTGTCTGAGGTCAACCTTCCGCGCGCGCGCGTGATCAAGTCTGAAAGTCACCTGTGCTCACCTGTGTAAAAGGCGCTGATGGCGAGCGGCGCGGCGAGCGTCTGGTCCAGCAGCAGCTTTCGCAGCACCATTCGCAGCGAATTGCCGGGGAACCGTCGCTCCAGAAAGCGCATCCAAAAGAAATTGAAGTTGCCATGAAAACTGAACGCAACCACGGCGACGTTTCTCGTGTGAGACCAGTCCACTTGTTCTTTACGCGAGAAGAGTTGGTGGACGAAATCTCCGCCTGCGAACAGGCACCCGTACAGGGTTACATTGGTAGCCCACGGGAAGCGTCTGACGGGCTTTAACAGCGCGTCACGCATCTCAGCTGCGTCCTTTCATTAATAACAACAATGACCAACGAACAGTTGAGATGAAATGTGGATTGATCCTCAACGCTGCTACAAGATCTATATAGTTATAAAAAACTCTAATGTACAGTGGCTGTTTGACAGTCCTCTGTGGGAAGGGCAACCTACCGAACCGAGAGCGCATGCGCAGAACCACTCTATCGCCACGCCCACTGAACCGAAAGGGAGTAAATCGGGCTCCAAACGTTCTTTTTTTAATTGTTTATTGTACAAAACAAGACCGGGAATAAATAACAACGTAAACCACAAGCACCAGGATGAACACTAACTAATTAACTAACTAAAGGTGCAAGAATCAAGACAAACGATTAGCAGACACAATACACTATTAAAAATTTTGACAAAGAGGAACATAAAGTTTGAGACCTTCTATTTTGTTTTTAAAATAAATACACGCATAAACACTACCATTTCAGAAAGGGTGGACTTTACCATCAACCACTTGTTCCTTAATTCTTTTTGAAATAGACTTAGTTCTATTTCGAACTTAATATTTTAAATAAACACTAAATCGATAGCTAAATTAAAATACTTTACATTTAAATTTATGTTTTTTAAAAACAAATAAATAAGTAGAACGTATAACATGATAACTGAGTTTTTGAGTGATTTGAATTAGTCAATTTTACATTGGTGTAATAATGGTGTATTCATGTAATAATAACCATGAACTGTTACAATATGTCCGTAACTGAGATCCACACATCATGTTACAGTGTGTTCTACCTTCCTGAAGCCATTAATAGTACTATAAGCAACTAACTATTCATTTAAATGCATGTAACTACTGTACATATTTATTACGTAGGACATGCACATGAAAAGGACACTGATACAGCTGAGCACAAAGTTTTTTATATTTAGCATTTTTTTTGCTGACCATTTACAGGTATAAATCATATTCACGAAGCATCAATGTTCTGATGAAACATTTAATAACATCCTCCGTGTGTCCCGTCATGCCCCGGTGCATTGTGGTTGCTTGTCAGGGGCGCATGCGCACAGCGGAGCTCCATCTTTCCATCCCGAGCGCAGAAGAGCAGCGGATGTGTTGATGCTTTTGGCCGTTTTGTTTTTATTTTTAAACGCCCAGAGTCGATGTGAAACAAACCCGAGCGGACTCTTCCTCCGTTATTATCCTCCTGGGAGCTTCCAGCCGACAGAAATGCGGCGTGTGGCGGGTGTTATGAGGTAGATTGAGCCGCTGCTGCTGCGCTTCGGCCGTGGCGACACATTTGAGTGTAAATCCGCTGCAAGAGTGTTTCCGGCCCGCACGCGAGCAGGTATGTGCGTGCAGCTTGTGAGTTTTTGGACGTGTGATTGTATGTTTGTTGCGCGTGTACTGTTTAGGTTACCAGTTAGCTGTGTGTGTGTGTGTGTGTGTGTATGTCTGTATGTGTATGTATGTGTGTGTGCGCGTGTGCGCGCGTGCGCTCGGATTCACCCGCAGCCATAATGAGCCCAGAGCTTTATCCCGAACCGAACCGAAGCGCCTGTGCTGAGCTGCGATCCGACCTCTGTGTGCGAGTCTAATGTGCTTCGCCTTCATCTCTGGCTAGCTTTAGCTTTAGCTGTGGGCCAGCAGCTCATTTATCTGCTCTAGGTTAGTATTGTCATTATTAAATACAGAAATAAGTGTTTGTAAATGTGATGTTTGTCGTTATACAAACACACAAGTGTTTGAGCGGGACATTACTGTTTCATCTCTGTCAGTTTGATCAGTCATCTTCAAGAGAGAATCTGTATGATCACATCTGAAACTCACATTATTTTACTGTCAGTACAACTGTCACTAATATATCAGTGTGAATACAGTGATTACACAGTATTTACAGCTATTAATCGGTGGATAAATCTGACAGCCGAGTTGGGAATGATCTTATGTCATGTTAATGACAGGTAGGCAGCACCTGGAGTGTGACACACACACACACACTGACCTGATGTGTCTCATACTACACTCATGTAGTGATCAAGACGTTCTGTGTCTCTGTCACATATGTTGTCACATGTCCTGTTGTCGTTTAACTTGTGAATATTTTTCTGTGGTTGGTGAGCTGATTACATTGTCATTTTTGATGTTGTTTTAGCAGCACACATTGCAGAAAATGACCTCTGAACTTTTTAAGGTCACTTCAGGGCATAACAGCTGGACTCTGTTGATCCATCTCAATTTACGTACTTGTGTACTATTCTATGCCATTACAGTGTGAGTAGTGAAAAAGTGCACTTTAAATACCTGGATGATGCAGTTAATTAACTAAAAAAGGCGAAGTATGGAATTTTGGATGGTTCATGCACTCAACTGTTGCAGCTTTACTTACAGAGTGAATGATCAATGTTAAATGACAAAATAACATTATAAAATTCATACACTACACATTTGAGTGCATAGTATAGCGTATAGTGTATCATTTGGGACACATCTTGTGTGTATGATCGCATTGTGTCATCTCTGGTCTTGTTGTCATTCAGTTGCAGTGTAGTTTGTGCAGATTAGCATCTGATTGCTAGGGTAAAGGGTTTCATTCTTGTAAGAATCTTCTCTGACAGCACGCGTGCAGCTTCTGCAAGTGAGATGTGTGATTGTCGCGTGCATGCATGCGTGTGTGTGTCCAGCGTTGAGGTTTGTGTGATCTAGACTCAGACCTGTTCACACTGCTAATGTTCAGGAGTGAATTCAGATCTGATACACCGGAAGTCAACCCAGAATGCCCAACGTCTCAGTTCTTGATTCAGTCTGCCTGTTGCTTGTGCTTCAGAATAGAAAAACTTACTGTTTATAAGAGAACCTGAAATTCATCCATGATTTCAACATGATTTTCTTGAAATATCTTGTGAGCTGCATTCAAATGTCCTTCTGAAATCAACAGAGCATTATTTACCCTTACTGGTCTGCGATATCTGCATGTTTTTTATTTAATCTTTCATATAGGTGATGCTAATCTGTCACTCGCAGTCCTGACCAATCAGAGCTCACTTATCAATACGTATGTTGTTCAATAGTTTCTCTACAGTTCAAAAGATTAGGGTCGATAAAATTTTGTAAAATGTAATTTATTCCTGTGATCAAAGCTGAATTTTCAGCAACATTACTCGTCTTTAGTGTCACATGATCCTTGAGAAATCATTCTAATATGCTGATTTGCTACTCAAGAAACATTTCTGATTGTTATCAATGTTGAAAACAGTTGTGCTGCTTCAGATTTTAGTGTAAACCGTCCACACCAAAAGGCGATGACATTCTGATTACCTTAAGTGCGCTTCAGTTTTGTCACTCTTTAAATGCGCGATCTCTATAAAGCAGAATGGATTCTGATTGGCTGTCAATGTTTTTATATTTCCTTCAGCTGGGAAAGATCATTCTGAAAGAGATGTAATTTCTCTGTGCTGTTATCTTATAGTTGTGGTGTGGACTATTATTTTACATTTAGAACTATATCTTTATCGATATCGTCCTTGTTGTGAATGAGCGCCATAGAATCTGGCATGGTGTTAAAAAGGAAAGAAAGAAAGAATTTAAATATTTGACCAAATGACATTTTGTTCCTTTCAGTCCTTTCGTCTTGAAGTTTTGAGAATGTGATCACAATCACAGATTCATTGACTTACAGCAGCATTTGGGTGAAATCTTCCATTTATAGACAATTACAGTTTTTATTATATTATATTTTGAGCAGAAACCCATTGTATTTTTTGTGTAATAAAGGTTTGAGAAGAGCATGTCGACGAAAGCTCTGATCTTGACTGTTTTAAAAACTGTTATTCAGATATTTCCAGAAGTGTTTGGTTTATTATATTTTCTTTCTCTCTTTTAGGAACCATGAATTTACCCGAGCTGCACCTAAATGGTCCATGATGAGCAGCACATCTAAAGACCTACCGCAAGAACGTGACATGTGCTGTCCACTGTAAAGACGCGTCACCTGACCTGGACGGACGCCTCCGGTGCTGAGCCCGCGGGTCCCACTGCCTGCCGGGAGCTGCAACTGTTTCCATGTGTCTAGTCATTTGAGGTGCTTTTATGTCAAGATCAGAAGCGCTTTCAGACTTCTTTCTCATGGCTTTGATTGGTCAGACTCTAGCAGCGGAGTTCCTGTCTGCATTGAGTGGCAAAGTAATGAGGCCCTTCCGTGGCTGGTCTGCGCTGTGAGCCCGTCTCACTGCGGTCTGGCCCGCAACTTCGCCCCGCTTTCAGGAAAGTTGTGCTCCGTCTTCCCTCTTCTGAGTGTCAGAATGAGACATTGTGTCGGGACAGAGAAGAGCGTGTGATCTCTCACGAGGAGTTTTGCACTGGTCCATAAAAATGAATGGAGGTAAAGAAAGGGAGTGTGGGGATGGCAGAGGGCAGCTCGCCCAGGTGCCCATTGGCTGGCAGCGAAAGGTGGAGTCCTCGCGTGTCGTTTATATCAGGTATGGACAGTAGTTCTTACTTAATGCACTTTCTTGTTATGTTTAAGATGTTTGACTATTGCATTAGCAGGGTCCAAATGAATTTTTCATCACCTGCCAAATTGTACTGGTCATAAATATTTCTTACAAGCTGCGAATCGCTATTTTGCATCATTTTTAGGGCTGTGCGAAACAATATTTAATTACACACATGCTTGTCTGTATCATTTTTTGGAAGCCGGCTTTATTGGTGATATTTGCGGGCACCATTTCTTTGCATAAAAGATATGTGACGGCGTTTGTTTTTTCTTTGTGCTTTTTTTTAACTCTTTTCGTATGGTGTGCAGTTCGCAAATGTCTGTATTCGGAATGTGCCATTGTTTTTCTATGTAAACACTCGCTAGATGGACGTCTTTAACCATTGCACTCGCTTCTCTCGTCTTTTGCAGCATCTCATGCATGACACGGCATTCTACATAGTGCTCAAGTTTAAAGAAGTTCAACTTTTAAATAACTTGTCTCTAGACCAGTGTCTCGTATTTTTAACCACAAAAACACGTTCTGTGTGAATTAGACCTACCTAGTTTTGCTGCAATGATAGTTTGACAGGTCTTGCAAATTACCTGGCTCTGTGATGCATCATTTCTCCTGTATCCAAAATATTCCCAAACCACGAATGTTGATTTAAAAAAAAAAAAAAAAAAAAAAACTTTTTTGGCCAAGTACATATCCTGCCCTGAATTGATCTTCCCTGTTTCTGTGCTTTCCTCCATGTCGTAACAGTAAACCCGCTCTGTTCTGTTTTCTCGCACTAGATTTAGGCGCGCAGCATTCAGATTGCACACTGGCAGAAAAATCTTGCTTTCTGTGGTTTAGAAATCATGCATGCTCATGATTTTATTAATCGCACAGCTCTAATTATTTTTATCAAAAAAAATATATATTTTTGTCAATGCAACAGGGGCATTGTTGAGCTATTTGTCTATTGCATATTAGCAACAAACAGCAGGTGATTTTGTCACTTGGTGCATCATTTATTATATTAATTTCAGTGAAACTTCACCTATTTTCATTTACCTGGCTTTATGTGGGGAGAGTTTTACGTGTGCAACACTACATAAAGTAGAGGGAAAGAACTGCATGTTATGAATCGCTCACATTACTTACACCAGCGAGGCTCAAATTCGTAACCGTTCCTGATAAGTTAACAGCCAAATAGGCCTGTCGTGATTATTGATTAATCGTCTGATTGCGATTATTCGTTTTAATTGCAATTGTTTGAGATAACCGCAATAATTATGCAGTTTAAATTCCAACCACAATTTTGCCATCCAAATAAGGGACATTTAATCGTTCAGGAAAATGCCATTAAATACATGATATCGTGTCTCCTTTTCAAATGTGGTAGAGAGAAACAGTCGATTTATAATCTAGCAGGGAATTAAAAATATAAACACTGTTATAAAGTACACAAAGATAGTGAAAAGTCAAACTTCATACAAAATTGTATTATTTTATATTATATTATAAATAATACTATAAATATTATAAATTTTCATAGCAATAAAGTAAATAATATGGGTCTATTTTATTTAAATTTTTATAATAATTTGAATCTTATTTTTTTAAATATAATTATTATATTATATATGCAATTCCAAGAGCTAGAATATTAGGCTAACACTGTAAGTGTCATGAACAAAACAGAATTAAAAAGTTAATTGCAATTATTTGTATGACAATTAATCATCAGCTAAAAATTCATGATTGTGACTCTCCCAAAGTCCAGTACTCTCATTTGGTGTGTTCCAGTTTGGACCCTGTGTGAAACATGTAATTTCATATAGTCCTCCAGACACAAGCAATTATTTGTCAAAACTAAAGTGTCTATTTTTACTTTTATAGATTGATGTCTTTACTGTAATAGTCAAGTCACCTTTATTTCTACAGCGCTTTATACAATGAAGATTGTTTCAAAGCAGCTTCACCATGATAAACAGGAAGATAACAATCAAACTTCATTAAATATGAGACAAATTCAAAATTCTTCTGTAAAGCAATTGTGTAATTGGTGTGTGTGTGTGTGTATGTGTGTGTGTGCAGTCCAAGTGGATCAGTGCTGTCCTGCCTTGAGCAGGTTAAGTCTTACTTGCTGACTGATGGCACCTGTAAATGTGGTCTGGAGTGTCCTCTCATCCTACCCAAGGTCAGTACTGATGTTGTAAGGCAGATGCACAACTGCCCATTTCACAAACACGATGCATACAATCTGGACATGTTTCTCAAAGCCACATTTTACATCATCACTGATAATAGCGTTGATGTGGAGGATAAATCACTGTCCCGTTTTTTTTATTGCAAGATCAGTATAAATACTCCACTCCATTCCTCAACTTGCATGAGTATTTCATGTTTTCATTCACTGTTCGGTTGTAACCCTTGCGAACCACACATTCTACAACTGACCTGAGAAACATTATGCCTGAGAATATTTCTCTATGCACATCCAATATTTGTCACCTGTTTAAAATCAGAACTAGCGATGGCAATAAATCACTCTTTTAAAAGGATAGTTCACCCTAGTTGTTCCAAACCTGTATGAATTTCTTGCTTCTGCTGAACACAAAAGAAGATATTTTGAAGAATATTGGTAACAAAACAGTTGATGGGCCCTATTGACTACCATAGTATGTTTTATTCCATCAGGGGGCCCATCAGAGAAAGAAATTAATTCATGTTTGGAACAACTTGAGGGTGATTTATGATTCATTTTGATTCATTCAGATGCTCTCACTGAATCATTTGAAGTTTAGTCAGTAAAATGGTATCAGACAAAAATAACACATTAAAATTTATACAAAAGTCAGCTTTTTTGAAAGGTAAATTTAAGAAACTTAAGCTATTACTGTGTCATGAAAATACAGGGCTGTTCAGGCTAAAAGTGTTTTTAGCCACCTGTGCTCTCCCCAAAATTCTTTCATCATTTACTTACCCTCATACCATCCCTGATGTATGACATTCTTTCTTCAGAAAAACACAAACTAAGATTTTTAGGAAAATAATCCAAAATAATTTTGAGGTCTACTGTCCTAGGCTCATTCTCAAGTTCAGCTTGACAAATGCAAGTACATTGTAAAGTAATGGGGAAGCACAGAGGACCATCACTTCTCACACAAGCTTCACAACTTGCTTGCGTCACAACGTCCGTCTCATGAGCGCTCTTTTGACAGTTGCTGTGTGTTTTTTTTTCCAAGCATTAAATGAGCGGCAGTCATTCAGTGGCATTATACAGACTCACAGAGATGAATTATTTAAGAGTCTGTGATTGGATCATTATTGCACCGATTATTATGTTTCTAGCATGTTATGTTTGGCAACAGTTCTTAACCCTAATTGATGGAGTGTGTAGCTTTTCATTTCTTAAAAAACCATGTAGGAAGACGTATCATTGCCACATTCCAGGATGACAAAGCCAAGATTCATCAGGCTCAAATTGTGAAAGATTGGTTGGAAGGGAGTATGAAGAATTATTTTCACACGTGAGTTCGCACCTCTGAGACCTTAAATTCATTGAAAGTCTTTGGAATGTGCTGGAGTAGACTTTACAGAGTGCTTGACTCATCTTCATCGTCAATACAAGATCTTGAGCAAAAATTGATGCACCTATTGATGGAAATGAATGCTGTGATGTTATTTACAAGAAGAGGTGCATCAATTTTTGTTCAAGATCTTGAATTGACAATGCAAGAGTCAAGCACTCTGTTAAGTCTACTCCAGCACATCCCGAAGACTTTCAATGAATTTAAATGGGACCTATTATGCAAAATTCACTTTTATAAGGTGTGTCCGTATGAGAACAACCAGCCTTATAATGGTAAAAATCCACTCGCTCTTCTGTTTTTTTAAATTTTAATTCCCGTAAATCAAAAACAATCTCTGCACATGCACTGATTCTGATTCCCCCCCTACAATGACGTCATTGTAGGGAGAATCCCCGACCACAGCCGGTGACGATCTGCCCCATTAGCATAGAGACAGCCCTGAGTGAGAAGCACAGAGTCAGCCATTTCTGTATCCTCACTGTAGCAGCTGGAGTTGTACAATGTCTGCCCCAAAAGGCATTACACGTGTTGTGTTTTGGGATGTTCCAATGCACATAAGAGTCTCCATAGACTCCTGCCATCTGAGTCACTGTGGTTAAATTTCATTTTAGAAGGAAATGTCCCGAAGAAAATTGCTTGAGTCTTATACGTTTGTGCCAATCATTTTGTGCCAGACTGCTTCACAATCAAGAGTATTTTCAATGCTGGATTTTCAAAAAGGTTGATTCTGAAAGATTGGTCAATACCAACGCTTTGTGCGCAAACTTCATATCCAGACAAAGCATCACTCGTCATATGTTGTGAGTCCTTCCAAATTGCCTTTCTGAAAGAGCTGAGCCGTTTCTGAGCCACACTCTGTATGGCTAATGTTGTTAAAGCTACCGTTGTCTCTGCCAGTTTTCACTGATGCTGTCCTCACATGCTATCAGAATTATCGTAAATAAAAGTTTCCTAGTCAAAAATTGCACATGAACGCCCTTTGAAGTCACCCATTTGAATGCAATGAGCTCGTAATCACGACTTCATAAGTGGGAATTATTCAATTTCACGTGAAGGCACCAGGAGACCAGAGCTATGTCATTATTTTTATCCCACCATACTCACCATCTGCGTAATTCATATATGCGCATTTATAATGCACAGTACAGACAGATGACTGAATATATAAGGCTGAACACCATTACTAACAGTTTCTGACATTTACAATGTGTGAGATTGTCCTGTTTTGTTGTTGCCGGTATGCTGGAGCATGAGCTCTTCAAGCTCTGCCCTCTTCTTGAAAGAGGTGGGGAGCACCAGCTTATTTGCATTTAAAAGGACCCACAAAAATGGTGGATTTTTGCTCACCCCCAAAAAGTGGCAATTTTAACAAAAAAATATCATAGGTCCCCTTTAAGGTCTGGACTCTGAGGTGCAAATTCATTTGTAAAAATGATTCTTCATGCTCCCTCCCAACCATTCTTTCACAATTTGAACCTGATGAATCTTGGCTTTGTCATCTGTGTCCATGATGCTTCTTCCTACATGGTTGTTTAAGAAATGAAAAGCTACACACTCCAATTTGGGTTAGAAGAACAATTGGGGTTAGAAGAAGTGTTGCCATACAACATGCTAGAAACATAATATTGCAATAATGATCCAATCATAGACTCTTAAGTATTTGCCCATTTAAATCCAAACAGCAATTTTTTTTTTTGGTTGGGCAGTGTACGTCTGGTATGGCATGATGAGTGATGAATGTTTCAGATCAAATCATAGTTGCTGTGTCCGAAATCACATACTCTCTGACTAGGTACTTATTTTGAATAATTACTTTGCGACTGCTAAAAAAAAAGGCGTTCTATATAGTATGAATGTAATCCGGATGTACTACATTCGCCATGTTGTCACTGTCATGTGACCTTCCAGAGTCAGTTGCGTCGCTACACTGCCATTCACAAATCCTCTCCCGTTAGCCTCATGGGATAGTAAAGTATGCATTGTATGCACACATCAGAATCTCGCCGGAAGTAGTAGGTCATCCAGGTACTTTTTGCCAACTCTTTTATGAGTACTGTGAATTCAGACAATGTTAATTTTCCCTGCCATTTGCTTCATAAATTTAGCTTATACCAACTAATTTCACACATACTATATTTGTAGGGAAATTTTGATGTTGGGATAACTTTTAGTAATTAGTATGTTATCATTGACTTTGAGATTTACTCGCCCCTAAATATCACATCGAATAAACAAAGCTAACTGTGACTTTATGCCGAAAAACAAGTCCTGCTCTGACAATTCTGTTTTCTTAGGTTTTCAATTTTGATCCTGGTGCGGTGGTGAAGCAGAGGACTGCAGAGGATGTGAAGGCTGATGAGGATGTTACGAAGCTTTGCATCCACAAGAGGAAGCTTATTGCTGTGGCGACGCTGCATAAAAGCATGGAGCTGCCGCCTCCTTCCCTAACACTCACCAGTCCAGGTGGAGGCACAAGTATGACGTCTTATCTGACAACAGAATGAGTCGTTTTTGTCAATTTAAAGTACTCCTATTATGCGGATAGTCAGATATTACCTTTCATGTAGTGTGTTTGTGAATGTAAAAGGTCTGCAAAGTTTCAAAGATCAAAGTGCAGATAAATGGAGTTACTGTCTCCCAAAAGAAAGAAGTGATTCTGAACTGCCTGAAACGAGTCGTCAATAATTCCAGCCTTACTTCCTGCTCAAACCCAAGTAGGTTTGCAACAAATTTGGTGTTCCATTTCCTACACGTGGTAAGCAGTCGCCCAATCACAACAGACTAGGCATTTGACCAGTCAGAGCAGAGCAACTCTCAAAAAGGAGGGGTTTAGAGAGACTGAATCTTTTATCAAACCGTTTCAGACACTGTGAAAAAATATCTGATACTGCAATTTATATTATGAGAAAATTTGTGTTTTTTGAACTTGGATGCATGTTAACCTATTGTAGGAGACTCCAAAACAAAATTAGGAACCTTTAAAATAGCATAATAGAGGCACTTTAATTTGAATGTTTGTTTATGAACAAGCTCCTTTTTAATGAACTTATGTTTCCCCGTTTTTGTGCATGTTTTTTGTTCAGTATTTAGTGATTTTACTGTGAATTGTAGGAGGGGTTCCTATGATGTAAATTAAGTAATGCTAACCTTTTGATGAATAGGCCCTATTATAAATGTCACAGCATATCACAGTTTATCGCAAATGACAACCAATGACAATCTCACAAACCCACCCCAAATCTAGCACAAACCCATAGGGTTCATATACCCTCATTGGAAAACCCTGTAGTAAAGAAACATTCACACCCCAAATGACTGACAGCGACTTTCTGTCTTCTTGTAGGTGTGACCTCCATGACCCCTACCACACAGCCTCGAGCAATAAGGAATAAAACCCACGAGGGCCAGCCAGAATGTAAGAACCCATTTAAGGTGATGATGGCGGTGGGGCAACGGCACTTCTCTCCAGATCTGTGCGGCCCGCAGCAGGACGTTTTTCCTGTGTACTCCAGGCAGAGACTGACCAGCGGTGAGCCAGGGCCCAAGTCTCCGTACCGCAGCGGGCATGGAGGCATGTTGAGCCCTCCCTCGCAAGCCTTCGGGGATGGTTCTCTGTCCCCAAGAACAGACGCTATTGGCAGTCCTGACGGGTTTGTACGCAACAACCCCTGTGGCTTCCAGGGGACTGGCAGTCCAAGCGCCATCCACAGCAACAGCCGCATCCCTTTGTCTTCTCCTGGGGTCATGATGCACGGCTCACCCGCCACCCAGTCATCCTGCATCATGGCTGGAAGGACTAACATGCCTTTGTCCCCCCCAGTCCCCAACAAGAGCCCTGTCATGAAAAAGCCCCTGTGCAACTACCAGCCCAGCATGGACTCGAGCAGAACTGTGTTTCACCACAAGGCTCCATCTGCTCCCGCGCCCCCTCTGCCACCTCCCTGTGCCCTGCAGAATAAACAGGTGAGCTCCGAGAAGGACCCTCTTGGCATCCTGGATCCCATTCCCAGTAAACTGAACCCATCTACTTTCCAGCCCAATGCCCACTCTCAGGTACCAATGGTGAATGTAAACATCCCTCCTGCCATCGTCCCATTGCCGAGCAACCTGCCTTTGCCCACGGTGAAGCCGGGGCCGGTCGGTCACATGCAGAGGACTCAGCACGGCACAGCCACATCCATCTCCCCGTCACCCGTCACCTCTCCTGTGCACATGTCTGGGCCATCCCTGGGCCGGATGGAAGTGTCTCCGCAACGATCCCGCTCCTCGTCCACCTCCTCCGAGCAAGGCAGCTTTGCCGTTCCCCCGTGCGGCACTATGAAGGTCCCGCCACGCTCGCCCAGATCCTCCATGAGTTCGCCCCGACCTGCTTTGCCTTCCAGCCCATCTGGCAAGCCAGACGTTCTCCACCAGTACAAAGAAATACCCACCCAGCTGCTGGCAGGGATGAGTAGCAGCATGAGCAGTCAGCACAATCCCATGTATCCCCCCGCCTCAGGCGGCACCACACCGCAGAAGGAGCACCCGGGCCTTTTGGGAATGCCACTGAACCAGATCCTTAACCAACACAACGCTGCCTCTTTCCCTGCCAGCAGTCTCCTCTCAGCTGCCGCCAAAGCACAGCTAGCAAATCAAAACAAGGTTGGAGGAGGAGGTGGCTGCAGCGGTGGCGGCACTTGCTCAGGCAGTGCAGGGGCATCTGCTGGGCTCTCTTGCCCCCTCGGTGCGACTGATACCAACAGGGCTGTTGAAACCCACAATACTTTAAATCCTATGTTGCCACCCAACCCTGCCATGATTATGCCCAGCAGTGAGGGCCAGAGTGGACGTGCAGCCCTTCGGGACAAGCTCATGGCACAGCAGCGTGACCCTCTCCGCAAGCGCAAGCATCCTCCAAATGCTGCTAACCACGAGAACAATTTCTTCAACATGGCTGGCATGAGGACGCCCTGCTCTTCCACCGAGCAGATGAGAAAAACCTCTCGACTGCCCTCAAACACATCAATGGCTCAGTTACTCCAATCTTTGAGCAACCACAGCTCACACATGGCCAGGGGCAGAAACCCAGGCCTTGTAAGTCCTGGTCGTGTGCACTTTGGCGAGGGGGCCGTGGCCTCTGGTGCGGCACCTCAAAGTGCACAAGTACAGCAGCGGCTGCATGGCCAGACAGAAGCCATGCTCTGCCCCGGTGTGGAGTCCCAGAGCCAGTATTCAGGCATGATGAACCAGATGCAGGCTACAGCGATGGGAAACTGTGGACCTGTGAACCAAGGAGGACAAGTTCCTCTTGGAAACCATGTGATGGGACACACAAGCTCTCACTTTCAGCAGCGTGTCCAGCCAAACATCAGCTGCATGCTGCCCAGCAGCAGTGATGCCTGCTGCTCACAACCCATGACTGACACAGGTAAGGAGAATATTGAGCACTTGATTCTGTAGTGTTATTTTGTCACACTAAATTGGTATTGAGAAATCTCATATGGTAATGCAAGATTTTGGTCATCTCACCTGCCCCTAGGTTGCATGCTTTTTGGTTTCTTTTACCTTATTGGATGTTTTTAATACCTTTGCCTTGAGGCAAAAAAAAAATTATGTTTGTAATGATTTGGAAGCAGTCGTTCACATCGCTTAAAGGGATTGAGGGGGAATGAGTTGAGCTCTGCTGAATTCAATATTGTAATTAACACTCTACATATTGAAATATGTTATGATGTTATAATGAATATTTGTGTCCTCCTTTTTTATAATGTAATATCAGTGAATTGCTGGAGCTGTTTATACAGAGAACTGTCACTCTTCTGTGTGTTGTCTCTAACAAGCATATTTTAGAAGTGACTATATGATATAACATTTGTTGCTATTGATTAAAACCATCTGCTTAATGGCTGTTTAAATTCATAAGGCTACCAGGTTTGTTCTTACAATTGCACTAAATGAAGGAAAAAAATGGCCAACCCCCCTAGGCAAAAACTGCTTTTTCCATGATTTGTTTAATTTCGCTTAAATCATAAGCAGGATATTCTGTTGGAATATTTTTGGAGATAAATCCCAGCTTCTTTATGATCTGATCAAAAAAGTGATGAGTCATATTGTCAACTTCTCCTGTCGTGGATCATGTAAGCTGTTTCTTCTGATATGATGCAGCATCTTTTGATCAAATGTGGTTTATTAAATCAGTCTATCCAAGTAAATTACATTGGAGGAAAGATTACTTGCTGTCAGGCAGATGAGGTTATGCTTCATATACGGTCACTATAATGTGCCATAATGATAATAACGGTTGTCAAAATCATCACACTTGCAGTCCAAATTAAAAAATTTGTTAGAGTGAAAGAACTAAAAACAAAGTTGTATTGCATGCATGTAAGTTTTTTTTATTTTTTTTATTTTTTATAAACCAGCACAGATCCAATGTTAGCATGACATGAATGTTCTGTTTCAGGCCTTTGTACGTTTTGTTGGCCTGAGCACCTGTACTTACATACTTAAAAATGCTCCTGTTATAATGCATACATCTCCTTCCCTGACCTGTTCAGTCGTGTGTGTGTGTGTGTGAATCATACCTTGGAAAGCACTACCAATCATTGCACTGCTGTCTCCATGGCAACCTCCCCAGCAGCCGCTGGCAACAGTAGATCATACACACTGTCCGCACAGGGCCGTCATTCTGTGACACCACACACAGCATTCATTATGCAACACGACACGACTGTTATTTAGCACATGCATTTAATTTCACTTGATGTGCAGTCAATGTATTTGCAGGAGTTCAATGTGTAGTTCAAGCGTGATTAAACATGCAACCTTTAAAACCAGGAAACTAAACGCACATCAGGTGTTACCATTCATTGTGCCACATCAGCCAGCGAGCACAGGATTTTATACACTGATCTGCAGCTCCACAATCTATGTATACACTAACAATTAAACATGTTTATTTTTATGAACTTCAACTACTCGTCCCTCAGTTGTTGTTTTTTTAAGACAAACATTGCTTTCCCAGGTTTGGCAACTTAAGATCCACTTTCATGCAGAGTTTAGCTTCAACCCTGATCAAACTCACCTGCCTGTAGCTCTCTAGTAATCCCGAAGACCTTGATTAGCTTGTTCAGGTGTGTTTTGATAAGGGTTGGAGCTGAACTGGAAAGTAAAGTGGATCTTGAGGGCTAGAGTTGCCCAGCCTTAGTTTAAAAGCAGAAACGTGATGCTTGTATTTCTATTAGATAGAGCATGTGAATTATTCAGTGAATACCTGTTTATTAATTGAGTGCTGTAAAGTGTTTGATGACCAGTGGATACATTTCTAGTATGTGTTTCTGACAATTTCTGTGGGTGTATCATGCTGAATATACACCAGTTTTAGCACATGGAGGTCTGTAATATCTACAGCAAACTATCCGTAAATGTTCCCATTGACGGTAGCTCGGCAATACTGGAAGTACGTACATTGCTTACTGGTATCTTTGCTCATGAGTGCTCAGTTCTGGAGACTTTTTTTGATGTTACTAATTACTCTAACGGTCCGTTCACATTAAGATAGCTATAAAGATAACTATATTAGCATCCAGACCAGCGGACAATATTGTTCAATATTGCTACAGTTATTTCGTCTGCTGCTTAATTGCTTGAGCTCTTGTCAAATTTTTTTTTCTTTTTTTTCTTTTTTCATTCATCAGCTGGAAATAAATCATTCTGAAAGTGAATCCAACGATATTGTTTCTGTACCGTTATAGTTGTGGTGTGGACTCTGCTATTCTTTGATTTTTAGAACTATCTTTATCGCTATCGTTATAGTTGTCCTTAGTGTGAACGGGCCTTAAGTCACAGGAAATTTATGTCATTGCAACAGTGATTGACTGGCGACACCACAAAGTCTCAAACCCTTCACTAATGACTATCCTTCCAGTTTATGAGCTACAATGTCAAAGACAGCAGGGCTATGTAATATTAAGCATTAAGTATTTAACACTTTTAAGACCCTTCAAGGAATTATATAATTACATTTTTGCAATTTATGTGTTGCTTGTATGTGGGTACTTTTGAGTTTTAGTGGCTTTACTAGAATGACATAAATTTTGACATTTAAAGTTTAGATTAGCAATAAAGTAAGATTAGTAACTGATTCTTTCTCTCTAGTCTTATGCTAAGTATAATCTCGTTTTACATCTTGTTGGTTACTTTTCAAACATTGTGCATTTTCTGCATGCGTAACTAGGGCTGGCAATCAGTTGATTATTTTTTTGATTTTCCAGATTATAATTTTAATTCCTCCCTGCTTTTGCATATTTTATTTATTTATGTACTTACCAGGCAGTATAGAAATATATGGTGTCAAGATTTGTGACACTTTTGTGCTGTTCCTAACACTTCCTTTGGCCACAGGTGACCCTGCATTGCTGAGCTGCAGCATAGGAAACACTCCTCAGATGGGTGGTGTCATGGCTGCCGCAGGGCACGTATACCACCACCAACACCACCACCACCACCACCACCACCATCACCACCAGCAGCAGCAGCTGCACCCTTCACTGCAGGGCATGCATGGGGTCTCCACATACCCGAGCCAGGGGCATTCCTTCGCAACCGCCCCTTTTACAGACAATAAAGTTCCCAACTCCAACAACTTGCCTTGCCTGTACCAGGATTATCAGGTGACTCACTCAGTCCAGTAAAATAAGTCCTTTCTTTTGCTATAGCTAATGTGCTCTAAATGACATGTTTTTGCCATTTGTTCAGGGGTGCATGCCTGACAGCAGCCAGCCTGGAATGACATCTCATTCTGGAGACGCAGGCATGTACCGAGAGGGTCAGCAGAAACTACAGGGTCGGGGTGATGCTTCAATGGCAGGAGGTCAGAGTTCGGTGGAGTCAGTGGATGCAATCTACAGAGCGGTGGTGGACGCCGCCGGCAAAGGCATGCATGTGACCATCACCACCGGCATGAGCGGCAGCACGCAGGCGAGCCCCGTCCCCGCGCTCAGTGCCATGAGTGCCTTCACTGCCTCCATCGGCCAGCCGCTCAGCCTACCTCACGCAGTTAACGCAGTCATACATGCGCCGCGCAGCTCAGAGGGGACGGAGCAGCTTTCCCAGCCTCAGCGCAACCGGCCGCAGCTGCCTAACCACACGCGCAGAGGCTCCGAGCATGGGAAGAACACGCCGGACGGCACGGACGCGCATGAGTATTTCCGCTCTCCCAGCGCTGCCACGCCCCGTCCGCAGTGGGATGAGTCCAACCACACTCACTGGAGAGGCGAGGAGTTTCTGGAGTGTTCCACCCAGGTGCACAGCAGCCCATGCGGTAGCAAAGGAGAGAGAAAAAGCATCATGGACTGTCAACCAGAGACCCACGAGCCCTCTGACTCTCACAACGATGACAGCTCAAGCCTGCGGTTTAACCACCGCACTGCCAGTGGCATTAGAGAGCGGCTGGAGCCCATGGAGCGATGCGCTCAGCTGAACGGCACGCTGCCTCGTGGCGGGTACGGGGAGCCACTCACCGGCGATGACCAGTCTCCCGGCTCCTCCACAAGCTTGGAAGGGCCGCTGCTCAAAGACTACACTCACTTCAACGGGCACTTTAACGGACACTGTGCGCCCAGCCCCTCTGACACAAAGAGTCTCAGCAGTGAGGAGGAGCTGCGGCACCCCGACTCACCTTCAGCTGACCTGCTGCACTACAGGCCCAGGGCCTTCAACGTAGGTGAACTGGTCTGGCCAATAAAAGGCTTCCCTCCCTGGCCTAACAAACTGATGGGAGAAGAGCATGGACACAATCCCAGCATGCAACTGTCTGAACAGGCCAAGGTAAGAAAGACTGCCTTGTCCTGTCTTTATCCCCTTGAAGGTGCCTAATGCGAGAGTCAATCAGTTATTATACAAAATGTTAAGGAAACATCATATGCCACTTTTGCTATAGAGCAGCATGTCCTGTTTGGATGCAGGATTAAAATGGCAAGATACACATAAATTCTAAAAACGTAGATAAATGTGCTCAATTAAGGCGGATAATTTTTTTTATCGATAAGAAGACATGAAAAGAAGGCATTTACTGAATAAACCCCTGATGTGCAACAAAAAACTTGTGATTCAACAGACGATGTGATTGGATAACTGGACTAACCAGCGGACCAATCGCATTGCAGCATCTCAAATGTTGGTTTGGTGGTTCTGAAACATCTGAGCCACAGTCTGTCATCAGAATGATTTGGTGTCATTCCCTCACAGAAATATCACATAATTGCATTCCCAAACACCAGCATCTGAACACAAGAGAACACGACAGCGTTTGTTGCGTTTCATCTGCCACTCTTGAGATGCAAGTCATTTATGATAAAGGAAAAAAGAGCCACACTTTCTTCCCCGATTGCAGCAACTTCCATTTTTATCACAGATATTTTGTGCCAATTTCCCAGGAAGTGACGATTTTGTTCTTTTGAACACATGGGATGGAAACGGTGCTATTCCAATTGTGCACATAAGTTAAATTCACAGCTTTGGATATAAACATAGCTAGAGATTGTTGTGCATATCAGATCTCAGTGCACTTTTAGATACAAGATTTAAGTCAAGTTTCAAATCTTCAACAGCAGTAGTACATGTTGCAGATAAGTTCTCTGGATCCTGGTGTTGCAGTAACAAATCTCCTGCTTTTTGAACACTTTTTAGGTTGAACCAGAGCAGCTGAAAACACTAACACAAGACCTTCAGGTGCTGGACAGAGCCAGCAAAAAAAACAGGAAGTAAGTGTCTTGTCTCTCTAATGTAGCGATATGAAAATACTCATACGCTGATAAACATCTAATTTACAAGTGAGAATGTTTAATGGTGTTTCCGATGGTTGTGTAAAACGACCAACAACCGTCAACCATCCCTCTGAGATCTGTGGTCTGGCAGACTCACACAAGCTCATGTTTAAAATACTCACACATTCTCCCTTTAAATGGGATAATAGTGCAGTCACATTTCTTTTAAACTTCAGTACTCTGTATTTTGTTAAATTATACCTTAAAGTGACCTTCCTCCCATCTGATTTCTAGTGACAGGTTCACATTTTTAAGTTCAATTCACATTTATTTGTATAGTGCTTTTCAAAATGCATATCGTTACAAAGCATCTTTACAGAAAATACAGTGTCATTTGCCATTGAACAGGGAGTCTTGCACTAAATTAAGAAATCTCCATTACTCTCTTTAAACTTCAGAGAGCAATAACAGGTGACTGTCAAGGAAAAAATCCATCAATGGGGAGGTGTTGGGAAAAAAAACATGAGAGGAACCAGACTTATCTGGGACCCAGCCTTGTCTAGCAACAAAAAATGTTATATAACAATAATATATAGCTCTAAGATAGTACAAGTTGCAGTGTTGTAAGTCCATCTATTGTTGGCGTCATCTGCACCTTTGAGTTTGTAAAGAGGTCAATTCCAATTTAAGATTAATAAGGTCCTATTCCTTTTTTTTTGTTGTAATTTTTATCATTATTGCTTCATAATTTTATTGTTATTGCTTTCATGTTTCTATCAGAACTTTTAATGCTCATTTATTTTATTAAATGTTCTTTCATTTTACTTTCTGAGCATTCCTGTTAAAGCACCAATATACTCACAGTGAAGTTCTTTTTTATTCTTCGCTTAGGGGTAAAAAGAAGTTTGAAATCAGCAATATACAATATTAGCCACGCTGCCCACACTGCTGAGAGTGACATTTAAATGAATATCTAAATATGTGCTGCATTTTCTTCTCAATAACAAAATAAACACGACAAAATGGCAGTCACTCACGTCACATTTATTTATATAGATCTTTATACAAGATTGCTTAAAAGCAGCAGCTTTACAGTATTAAACATGAAAAAAAAAATGCCATTGTCTCTTTCAGTTAGAATTACAACTTCAGTTTGTACTATAAAGCATATCTCACTGTGTTTTTACTCGCGTCTGACCTCGACAGACTGAATAGAAAAAATGAACCGGAGAAGATTTACACCTCAAAGAAGTCGGAGCTTGAGAGCCACACCTACCTATTACATCATCACCATGGACCAATCGTAGTTCGAAGGTGTTTACAAGCCAGAGTGAACTTTTCCAGAGAGTTCGCTTTGGCAAGCTGTTTCAAACTACATTAATGAACGTTTTGGCCTGATTTTGTTCGAAATGACGTCAAACCAGTTTGTTCTTCAATTTTGCTTGAAGTATATTTGGGCCTTTAGTTTGGGTCAATGTTTTGTTATTGTTTTTTGTTTTTTTTAAAGGTACTTTATGAATGCCTCAACTTGTACTGAGGCATCTTGTGTCGATCTCTCTAACAGGACAGGAAAGCTGAATCATCATTTAGAAGCTGCGATTCATGAGGCCATGAGTGAGTTGGACAAGATGTCTGGAACTGTGAGTGTCTCACACACACACACACACAAACATCACATGGAGCTTCTCATACGCCTGATTGGCTGAAGGGATGATGCAGTGAAGCTGTTGTCTGTCAATCTGCAGGTTCACCAGGATCGCCAAGTCAAACTGCCCAAACCCAAGAGGAGGAAAATCTCCAGATAACAGCAGCGATCAGGCGTCAGTGTCTCTTTCTTTCTCTCTCTTTCTCTCTTTGATCGTGGTGCTACATTCTAGCAGACGGCTCATCGTGGCCCCGCCCTCATCCAGAGACTGACAGGTGCTGGATCAGCCAATTAGAAAAGGCAGCAAATACAACTTGCTGAAGAACTATTTTTTTCTAGTGTACAAGAAAAAATATCAAAAAAGCAAACAAAAAAAACTGCATTTAAGAACACAGTCCAAATATTTCTGATATGTTTTCAATGTGTATATAGACAATACAGAAATTTCATGGTAAAAACATGGGAAGAAGTGTAAATACTGTAGGATAATGACATGTACAAGCCAACTCAATGCACACTTTATCTTCAGCTGTACAAAACACAAAGCAGAAATGTCTCATTGGCCCATAAGGCCCTGTGACATTACAATGAATAAGAGTCAATCTGAGACTTTTGTAAGCTTCAGTTTGAGTTGTATTTTGAGTGTGTATGTGTGTGAGTGTGTCGGAGTGGACTTCACCAGCTGAATGGGCTAGTTGCGATTTTGACATGAATTTGTGGGCTTCTATATATAGTTCAGGTCTTCCAGCACTAAACACTAATACATTAATACGTTTTAGAATTGTCCTGTGATGTTTTCTGTTTTTATAAGGTTATTTTGGTCTTTCTTTTGTCATATTTGTTTGAGTTAGACCACAGTGATGAAACACTCTGGTTTCATACTGTAATGGCCAACATTGAGGAAAACTGAAGCCTTATAATGTGTGTTAAAAATTATGTATGAAACTCCCTGACATGTTTAGTAAAACTTGGCAATAATACAGCCCTGCGCACATGCTCGGTAAAGCCTTATAAGTGTGTGTGTACACACACACACACAGAGACACATGTACCCTTCAGTATTACTCCGTTTGTTTTGCCTTTCATGATGCACTCAGTATTTTCTCTCCCCTTGAAGTTTCACTTGTCAAAAATGAACAGTACTTTTGGGAAATCTTAATTTCATTGTCTGCTCAGCCTCCAGTCTTATGAATAGTGTAACGAAAGCCAATTTACTCTACATGGAGACGGTCACTTCATGCTGAGATCACAAGACCAGCTGAACACCAATCATTTATCTCAGTAACTTTGAAAAGGGGAAAATGCTGTCAGTAACTGAGAACATTGGCTTTTGGCGTATCAACATAACTGGGATCAGTGTCTATGGAAGCTTGTTTCTGCCGCAGAATAAAAATGGTAATTGCGAGTTGTGACAATCTCACAATTGTGACTTTTTTTCCCCCTCAGAATTGTTTTTGTTTTGTGAGATATAAACTCGCAATTCTTATATAAACTCGCAATTCTGACTTTTTTCTTGCAATTGCGAGTTTATATGTCAGAATTCTTCATTTATTTCATTCACGAGTTATAAAGTCCGAATTGCGCCATAAATAGTCACAATTCTGAGATAGTCGTAATTCTGAGATAAACTCGCAATTCTGCATTTTTTCTCATAATTGCAAGTTTATATCTGAGTTCGGAATTTATTTCAACTGCGAGTTATAAAGTCCAAAATCTGAGTGATATTTTTGAGATGTAAATTCACAATTCAGACTTTTTCCTCACTATTGAGTTTATATCTTCTGACTTTATTTCAATCATGAGTCATAAAGTCCGAATTGTGAGGTAAATGGTTGCAATTATGAGAAATAGTCTGATATAAACTCACAATTCTTATATAAATTTGCAATTATGAAATTTTTTTCTTGCAATTGCCAGTTTATATGTCACGATTCTGAATTTATTTAAATTGTGAGTTATAAAGTCAGAATTGCGAGATAGTCGTAATTATAATACAAACTCTCAATTGACTTTTCTCGTAATTGCGAGTTTATATATCAGAATTCTGAATTTATTTGTCGTGAGTTATAAAGTCCAAATTGCAAGATTAATAGTCGCAATTCTGAGAAAGTTGTAATTCTGAGATAAACTCTCAATTCTGATATAAACTTGCTATTGCAAGTTTATCTCAGAATTCTGACTTTATTTCAGTCATGAGTTATAAAGTCTGTATTGTGAGAGGGTCATAATTCTGAGAAAGTCACAATTCTGATATAAACAAGCAATTCTGACTTTTTTCTCACAATTATGGGTTTATATTTCACAATTGTGAGGGAAAAAAAATTGTGAGATTAAAAATTTGCAGTTACTTTTTTTATTCCGTGGCGGAAACAAGCTTCCGTAAGTATCAGTCCGAGACCGTGTACATATCAGCCAACCAACATCCAAAATGAGTCTATCTTTAACGTGGCCCAATCTTGTTGTAATAATAATGTGTTATTGTGTTTGAGTGCTGCATTATTGAAAGACACAGATGAACTGTAGATGTATTGAATCTCATACAGACTCAGGAAAGTGCTGTTATCATTCAGATTCAAGTTCTAAAAGGATTTCATGGGAAACGTCTCTTCAGTGAGAGGAGTTTGTCTCATTGTGTCTGTGGTACTTTGATGAATCATGATCAGAAGGGTTTTTTGAGGGGTAATTGTGGTTTAGGGGTCATAGACTGGGATTTGGAATGAGCCTCACCCTGAAGGTCAGAGGTCAGCATTGGGGTCAGGACAGGTTGTACATAATTACTGTAGCACATGATGCTACATGGACATCTGCCATTAACACTAACTCAATATGAAGAGCTGATTAAATTATTTTTCTTGTGTGTAAACGCTATATATATGTGTAGGATTTTACAACACATTGCTGTCTCATCAGTTTGCATCCATTTTTAACTCTAATCTAGGGCAGATTAAATTCCAGGTATTGCCCGTTTTCTCTCATTGTCGTCTGTCTTTACAGAAATTTCACTACAAAATTAAGTGCAATATTTCCATGCAGTGGATCTGAAAACTATATCAACGCAAATATTGTTTCTAATCATGTTCCAGAGGTGAAAACATTCAAGCCCCATTAACAGACGAATGGTGTTGAATTTGTGCACATCTCTGCTGGTGAAGTCGGCTCTGTTGTCAGTGCAATGCTGCGGCTCTGTGTTCAAAGTCTTACTGTTCAAGGTCAAAATACATTTTGTGTTTATGTGGTCAGTGTTGCCCAAAACCTTTCCATTTCTATTCTCAAGTCATATTCTTTCGTTTTCTCTCTGTGTGAGTGTGTGTGTGTGTGTGTGTGTGTGTGTGTGCGTGCGCATGTATGTGAACATTTTTATTTTGTTGTCTTTGCTTGCTATTTTATGATTGGTATCTGACTGGTATTACGAACCTTTCTGATGTCAATATTTTTTTTCGATACGTATCTGAGTATATATTTTCTCACCAGTATGTACTTTACAGCAGTCGACTTTGTAAAGTATGTTGTGCACTTGATTATGTTTGTTTCTGATAGCTTTGATGTGGCTGTTAGGTTTAGTTTGTTAAAGTCCATAATTTCTTATTGTTTCATTTGATTTTTTTTTTTTTTTTTAANATGTCCTAAACAGCAGTTTTGTAAATATTGTGAACATTACAGGTCATGCTGTGATGTGACATTGAAATAATGTTGCACCAATGTTTCAATTAAAACCTGGTCACTAAATCTTGGTCACTAAACTGGTGTCTTTATATGATGGATCTTCAGAAATAATTGAAAGTATATTTGTTTTGTCTTGTCAAATTCATTTAAATTGCTAGAAAATGTCAACACATTTTTTTTTGTTTTGTTTTAATCTTAGAAATGGACTGTATAACTTGCTATTGCGAGTTCTCACATTTTTGACCTTTTTTCATGCAATTTTGACTATTTCTCACAATTACAAGAAGAAAAATGGGGGGGGTTTATTTTGTGGCGGAAACAAGCTTTCCTAATATGGAAGCTTGTTTCTGCCACTGAAAAAAAAGAAGAAAAAAAATTGAACGGGTAATTGTGACCTATCAATTCGGACTTTTTTGGTCAGAATTCCGACTATATATCTCGAAATTCGGACTTTCTCGCGGCTGCTAGTTTATATCTCGCTATTTTGACTTTATTTATTTATTTAGCTAGCGATTCCGTATTGGACCCTTTTCACATTTTCGGGTTTTGCAGAAGCAGAATGAAAGACTACATGAAATGTGTTCCCATTTGCTCAAATAGCAAGAAAAACTCCACAATAGTGTTTTCACAACTTTCATGTAATTTGAAGCAAATATAATACGAAGTATAGTGTTAAATGTACTTTTTTTATATTTTTTTAAGAATTAAAGTATAAAGATGTTTTACGATGTTGATGACCGTTAAAACGCGTCATCACAGTCTGTAAAAACCTCGGAATTGCGAGGAAAAAAAGGTCAAAATTGTGAAATAAAAAGTCAGTTACCGTTCTTAATATTTATTCGTGACTTAAACAAGCTTCCCATACTTTAAACAAATTGGGCATCTGGTCTTTCACGAAACAATAACAGAACATTCGTAAATCCAGTCGTTTCATTACAGAGCAGAGGAGGATGCTTTTGAGCAGCGCTCCACCTACAGGTTAAACCGAGAAATGCCAATCCGGAGCGAGCGAGTGAGTGCGGGCGGGGGATGGAAGAGCATCAAGCAGATTAACTGGGGCAAAAGGACAGGCGCAGCATTGTCTGTTTACATCGATATCATTTATGTAGATTACTGTTAACTAGTGCGTGATAGTTGATTTACAGCGGCAGTATTTCGTAAGCTTAATGAGTACACACGATGGCGACCGAATGCGACCAAGAAGCAGTTTTATATTTCATAAAGGAGAAGGGAGGGCGCGTGAAGAACGTGGATTTAACGGATCATTTTCGAGAAACAATCCCTAAAGATCCTGCGTTAAAACAAGTGGCAAAGGAAGCCTTTAAACGGTATGTAGACAGTGTGGCTTACGTTAAAGAGGAAAATGGCGAGAAATACGTTTGCCTTAAAAAGAAATTTAGGCGTTCAAACGAGAAGAGTGACAGAAATGGTCCAGCCGATGAGCTCATATCCCATGAAGAATACGAGGCCTCTGCCAGCAAAAGTGGAGTATATGAAAGCATGTTACCTGGCTCAGGTTACGGAACTACAAATGCAGGAGGTGCAAAATCACAGCCGGATATTTCTGTCAAGTTTTCAGTGGGTGTGAACGGCAGGACACAATCTGACATGGGGAATACAAGCAGCAGCACGGCGGAGGACAAAACTGGTTTAAGTCTGAAAATAAACCAATCACAGGCGGCAGATAAAAGCCCAAGACCCGAGATATCAGTGAGAGAGAATGAGGGAACTGCGTGTATTTCGGTATGTGAAGCGAAAGACGAATCAAAGGATGAGGCTGGAAAAGAAAACACACCTGGGCAGGTCAATAATTTGGCAGATGACTCCATCAGCAACAGCCGGAAACATTTCGCCCAGGCTTTGATGAACAGTTCACCGCAGGTTCGTCGCAGCGGAGCTCTGAGAAACTCCGTTTATCTCTCGGGCAAGTGCAGAGACTGCCCGCGGCCTGACGGCGACTATGAGCCCGCGTCGGTGACGCTGGAGCCGCTGGAACACGACTGGATGATGTGCGCGTCTGACGGACACTGGGAGAGTCTCCACCGGCTGCTCGTCAGAGATCCCAGCCTCATAACTAGGAAAGACTTCATTACGGGATTCACCTGTCTGCACTGGGCTGCAAAGCTCGGGAAACACGAACTGATTGTAATGCTTGTCAACTTTGCCACAGAACATCAGATCGCCCTGAACGTCAACGCGCGTTCCAGCGCGGGCTACACGCCTCTCCATTTAGCGGCGATGCATAATCACCTCGAGGTCGTCAAATTGTTAATCGGAGCGTTTGACGCCGATGTGGAGGCTCGAGATTACAACGGAAGAAAAGCGTGCCAGTACCTGAAGAGTGACATTGCGCAAAACATTCTAGACATCGTGGGCGCGTGCGTGGAATCTGACGCGGACAACGTGGATGTTGGAGATTCGGGTCGCTGGAGATTGTCGAGGGTCATTCAGTCCAATTTTAGACCTCTGAAACCACTAAACCACAACAGCAGCGAAGAGGACGCACGAGACGGCAGCGGCGTGACCAGACAGAAATCTCTCCGCAGGAAATCTTCCTTTACTAAAATGAGACCCAGTCTAAATAAAATCCGCCTCAGGTCGCAGATAGTGCACAGCACTTCTCTCCTAGATAGATTTGAGAAAGATACTACAGAAGAGCCTCCAAACCTCTTAAGACCCAAATCAAACCTTTTTGGGTGACACTAAGAAAAGGTTCTATATGGAACCTTAAAATATTCCTTCAGGCGCTTCACATAGAACCTTTTAGGGGTTCCCATCATGTGATCACTTTATGGATTTAGTTTTAATGAATTTTGATGTCATTTAATTTGATGAATTAAGCAGCTCATAAACATTCATCACTAGGAAAATTGAAATAACGCACTAAACATGAAAGTATTATGCAATAATTTAAGACATTTCTTCTTATATAGAACCTTTTGAGTCAAGAACCCTAGAGTTCTATATAGAACCACACTGAACTGCTTTTGCTCACTGGGGGCTTTTTATATCCTGTTTTGCATAGTTGCTATGTATTGTGATACTGAATTTTAAAATGGTCTTCCAAAGCATTATGATGCTCTGATTTATTAAGTGTTAAGTGGGGGATACAATGTAACATTTCTGTCCTTATTACAGGCTTTCATTTAGTTAAAACTCCCACCTGCATTAGAAGAGTAGCACAACTAGGCAGTGTCCTGAACAGTTAAAGGTGCAGTAAGCAATTTCTGAGAAACACTGTTTAAAGTGGATTGGACCGAGCACCAAAACACACTACAGTTAGCAGTAAGGGACATAGAGGGTGTGTCTCATTTCTAATTTGTGCATTCTCGTTTCCTTTCCTCATGTCTTAGCTCCACCCCCTTGGGATGCGAGGGAAGGATACACCTGTGTGTCCTTGCTCATGGCTCCTTAGGAAGCTTCCTTGCTCCTCGTTCCTCGCGGTACAATCAGATAATTGAGATGTCCTTCAAGATGGCTGAGTATGGTCAGATTCCAGGTCACGGGCTGGAGTACAGAGGAGCAAGGAAACGAAGAAGCATCAATTTTAGTATTGAGAAGCACCCATACATTCATGAGGGGGGAGGTGCCTGTGTTGCATAGCATGTTTGTGAATTTGGGGGCGGAGCTATCAAGATAGGGGTGTGATCCTTTTGGGAAGGGGCATGTTTGTTTTGGTGATTTCAAATATAAGCATTTTGCTTACTGCACCTTTAATGTAAAATTGGTACATATTCTATATATACCTATATGTAATTGTGTGTGTGGGGGGGTTCCTTTTCCCAACAAGTGATTTGTAAAAATGAAGAGTTCAGATGCAAAAGCCGCTAAACGCCACCTCTGTCAAAAATGAGATAATGACATTGAGCGAATGCTTACGACACGTAGTACATGTTCAACAAATCACGTGCTTCAAATCCTCTAAATCCCAGCGTCAGCTCATTCAGAAATATCGGTTTGTTGGCAAAAGCCTCTAGACGCCACTTCCCTTTGGCAGCAAAAGCCGCTATGTTCCGAGAACCAATCAGAAGGCGCGAATCGAATCATATGATTTCGAGCGGTTTCAATATAGCGGCGCACTGAGGAGATTGTTTTAGATTTAGATTGAGATTTTCAAAAGAAAAGATGGAGTACGATGAAATGGATGAGCCTGTCCTACTGACTTTACAGAAGAAAATGTTATTTACCTCAAAACTCTGCCCGTCATAAGGCAAAAGTAAATAGCCTACAGTGGAAATGGCTTGGTCGCAAGTGTATCATGCACTCATAACAGTTCTTCGTGCAGTGCCGTTACTTTGAAGGAATCAGATTTATTATACATAAAACAACAGCTCTATTTCACCAAAGACAAAGTCAAACAAGATGCCATTCTTCTGTCTCATATGGAAGCTATGCCATGTAAACGGAGGAGGCAAAAAGTGGAGGCTGAATAGAAGAGACATGTGTTAGATCCCTGTGTAAAGAGGTTTGTCTACTAGGCCTATTTAGTTTTGAAATGATTGTGCTCTCATCTTTTTCAGGGTTTCTAGTTGCATCTTTAGTTATTTTTCAACTATTTACTATGTCTTGTCCCAAATAGGTGGATTTAGAGGTTTTTGCGAAAAAAGCACAAGTGGTTTTAGCTGGTTTTGATGCAAAAGAAAATCTAACTTGTTAAAAACCAATGGTAATAGTTTTTGTGATATGATAATAAAACCAATATTGTATCAAATAGTATGATATTTCCTTCACTTTTGATTTTCAGTGGTTTAAAGACTTCACTGTCATGCACTTTATAAAGCCGCACTCTGCGGCTTTATTTCGCAGAAGGAAACTGCTTTATAGTGACAACATTGCTATATAAATTTAAAGCTGCTGTCCCCAACTTTTTTTGTGTTCAAAATGTACAAAAATGACATAATGAGAATGTATAACATGAATCCATTTTCCAAACCGTGTTTTTGTCTTACCCTGAATCATTATGGTACACTTATAATAAGTGTTTATATTCTGACTATTTCAGACCGGACTGGTAGGACCTGCCGCAGAGTATCACAGTAACTGCGTGACTCGCCACAGACATAAACGGAGAAAAATAGCTCCGGCTACAATGTTCTTCCGCATGACGCGTGCAGTTCTGTTTATTAACAGCTAGAGGGCCAAAAATCGCGGACTGCAGCTTTAAATATAACGAGAAGCCCTGAAACTTGAATACTGGATGCACTGTTTTTGTGATTATTTCAAGATGTTTATTATATTCAAGGGTTGCGGAACAATGCTTTTTATTTATTTTTTAGTATTTTTATTTCCGATACAGGACTTTTGGGCTCATGGCACAATTACATTTTCCTTGATGCTTTTTGACATGTAGTGTATTGTACTATAACAACTGTATAGTTTGAAACTAAACTGCAAGGATGACTCATTCTGTGTTTTCATTTAATTGTGACATCACTCTGGTCCTTTTTGTCATCACAGGGCAACACATCATTGGCTAATTTTACATCATGACCTCCTTGACCCGCTCACTTCTGCCCATGTAGGTGAAGTGACAAAGGATGGATCACTTATGCAATATGCCAAATAAAAAAAATCTTCCTCTATCTTTTTTAAAGGGGGTTATAATACTATTTCATGTATTCTGACTTATTTACACTGTTAAAGAGTTGGATTCTCTAGCTAAACAGGGCCAAAGTTTCAAAACACGAGTTGAACGTATGACGGAGTATTTCTGTGCCAAAAATACTCTTCCAAATCCTCATAAACTTCCCAGTCTTTTTTTTTTTTTTTTTTATATGGGGCTGTGACGTCATAAATGTTGGACTTACTTGTACGGGCACTTCTCCTGGAAGAGCACGCACGCGCGCGCACATCGACCAGAGCGAGAGAGCAAGGCCCTGTCCCAAATGGCACCCTAAACCCTCACGGTCTTCCTCTGAGTCCGCACTTTCACGACGTAATGTCGCTTTGACTGCCGGGTAAAGTTTTCTGCGTAGCTCACAGTCTTGCAGGCTCAGCAGAAGTGTGCATCACGAGCACCCTTCTTTAAGTTTAAATGACGAATGGGACACCCTACGGGTGTCCACCCACTTGTGGACTTAACGGACACATGCATGCAGCGGCCATTGTAAGTCCACAAGACCAAAAGTGCACATGAAGTGTGCCATTTGGGACAGGGCCCAAAAGCACGCCCATCAACATGCGTTCGGCTTTACGGAAGTCGTCGGCAGCGCTGCACAGGTCACAGGACTTCACGAAATCAACAATGTCACCAAAGAAGTGTGTTTTTGGTTGTGAGGGAAAGATAAACTTGCTTCCCAAAGAACCCAGTGTTCAGTGGAGCTGAGAGATTTGTGCTCACGCATTACATTGATGCGCTCTCGATATTTGTTATTAAAATAGCCATAGAAACCGCTTTAAATGAACTATCAAAATATGGATAAAGTCATGTCTGATAGTTGCAATCACTTTTTTATTGGTTAAAATGAATGGAGAATATCTTGTTTTTCCGTGGCTGCTCGAGCCTTCAGGATCGTTATGAAAAAACAAGGCCCAGTTCAATGCTGGATTTACAGATCGTTTGAAACTGAAAGATGGAACGGATCCCGGTCATGAGTCGGAACCGCAGGTGGTGAGTAAAACTGCTTCAAATGTCTGTTTTGTTGGCAATAGGCGCCTAAGTGCATATAATGTAAACAACAGGAACGTAGTGGATTCATAAATTCATTATTCATCATTCACTATGAATTCATAAATTCATTATTCATCATTCACTATACGTTATATTCATTATAGTGATTCAAAAGTTATCCAGGGATAATGCAGTGGTGTATTGTGTGTTTAAATACAGTTGTTTAGCTGACCATCGATAGCTTGCAGACGATCGCTACGCAAAAGCTGCGCATGCTCGTCACTCTTTAGCTCCGCTCACACGGCACGCCTCCAGGAGCTCGGCTGTTTTCGGAAATACCCGGTACAGCATATGTATCTTTTATAAATATGATGAAAATAAAGACTTTTTGGAGATTTGAAGGATGCACTACTACTCTATAGGTACTCAAGATTAGCATGAGATTGGCAGAAACTGTGTGTGATACCCCACCTTTAAAAGTATTTTTGAATCCTTACTGATGGATTTATATAATTAAAATCTGAATCTATTTAAATGTTTATTGCCTGATCATTTGAGGAAGCCTTCCAAGTTGAATAACTGGTAAGATATTGGTCTTGCGGATCATATTTTGAAGTCTTTCTCATTCTGAGCTTTTAAAGGATCAGTCTACTTTCTTCAGTCAAAAAGAAATTAAAGTTTTTGATGAAAACATTCCAGGATTTTTCTCCTTATAGTAGACTTCAATGGGCACCAAACAGTTGAAGGTCATAATTAGTTTCACTGCAGCTTCAAATTGTTCAACATGATCCCAGATGAGAAATAAGGGTCTTATCTAGTGAAACCATCGCTCATTTTCTGAAAAAAATTGAAAATGATATAAGTTTTAACCTTATATACTATTGAACTAGCATATTGCATATAAAAATTAGTTCAAACTTTGACCTGTGGAGGGCAGTAATACGCTTAGCAGCGTCTACACTGCTGGAATTCTAATAGAGGAGAAGAAGAGAGCTAGTTCAAGATGAGCATTTCTGGTTAAAACTTATATAATTTTCAATTTTTTTCAGAAAATGAGCGATGGTTTCACTAGATAAGACCCTTATTTCTCATCTGGGATCGTGTTGAACAATTTGAAGCTGCAGTGAAACTAATTTTGACCTTCAACTGTTTGGTGCCCATTGAAGTCTACTATAAGGAGAAAAATCCTGGAATGTTTTCATCAAAAACTTTAATTTCTTTTCGACTGAAGAAAGAAAGACATGGACATCTTGGATGACATGGGGGTGAGTAAATTATCAGGAAAAGTTTATTTAAAAGTGGACTAATCCTTTAAGTTTAGAAATGCTCTGTTGCAGGTTAGGCAACGCCTGCAGACTGAGATCTTATACATTGTCAGACCAGGTTGACATTGGACGACAGAAAGAGAAAAGAATGATGAATTAGTACAGACATGCCCCACACTCTGTAACCAGGGAACAGGGAGTAATCCAGCAGATAATCATGTTTTACACAACACGTTTTCTTTGCTTGTGTAATACTGTACACGCCCATGTTAAGAAGCCACACAGACTGGTATTCCCAAAAATGTACAGATACACCCTGATGAATAACTAATTTGATCTTTCCAACAAGCCCTTTAACAAAGCATGTTATTTTGTAAGATCATTGGCAATCTCAGTGTTCATAGGCTCAAAACACAGATTTGAAATGGACTGATTTTAAGTGTCCAGCCTGAAGAAGCTTATGTTTCTCTGCAAATGTGCAAAATGTTTTTATAGTCCTGTCATTTCCGTGCATACTTTTACGGGTCCTTTTTGACTCAGAAGAGGTACTTTTTTAGAACAAAAATAAAACTGGATATGTGTAGTAATATGACTAATTTTGTATTATTCACTCATGCCTGTGAAATTAATAATTCCCGGGACCAAAGAGAAGCTGATTTCCAAGAGAACCCTTTCCTCAGCAGTGCACCCTCTAGGCTGTAACACTACGTTCAGTTGTATTAGCCTACAGTGCGAGCAGCAGCCTTTAGCTCAGGTTGTAGTGGGATCAGCTGTTTGTGTGTGTTCACTCAGATGGATCAAACTATTTCAGCGCTCTCAGCGCTCCTGTACTCTCTGCTGGCACACGGTTCACCATCATGGGAAAATCTCCCTGAATCATCAGCACAGACACCTTTTGTCCGAGGCCTCAGATCCACAAACTCATTTATTTCTCATTTGAATGAGTATCACTGATCTCAACCTATGGTCATAGAAAGGAGTCATGATATTCAGTATTATATCACATTTGTTATGGTAAATTATATTTTATATACACACACACGCATATATATATATATATATATATATATAGCTTTATACAATACAATACAGACTGTTTCAAAGCAGCTCCACAGTAATAAACAAGAAAATAACTGCTAGTGCAACACTGCAAAAAATGCTTTTCTTACAGAGTATTTTTGTCTTATTTCAAGTGCAAATGTCTAAAAATTCTTAAATGAAGATACATTTTGTATATAAGAAAATGACAAGTTATTAAGTCTTGTTTCCTGGGGGGAAAAAAGTGCATTTTGCTTAAAACTAGTAAAATTATCTGCCAACGGGGTAAGAAAAATAATCTTAATGCAAACTGCAAACTAGATATTTTTTTCTAACCCCCTTGGCAGATAATTTTACTTGTTTAAAGCAAAATGCACTTAATTTAGATTTTTTTTTTACCCCAGGAAACAAGACTAAATATAATTTTATATTTTTATATTTTATGCACTTGTATAGAAAATGCATATTGATTTAAGAATTTTTAGATATTTTGACTGGAAACAAGACCAAGTATGAAAAGCATTTTTTGCAGTGTACAAAATGAATCAATTATGAAACATTGAATTTCAGCTTTGAGCAGATCTACAGAAGAAAATACTGTTGTAATTCAGCTCAATGTGTGTACAAAAGCAATAGTGTCACTATCCAGCTCAATTTAGTTCAAAGTTGATGCAATTCACTTCAATGACAGTGTCAATGTTGCATAGTTCATCAGTTACGAAACAAATTTGATTCAGCTGTAAGCAGAAGTATCCTTATTGTGCTCAAATCAATTCAGGTTTTGTTCTCATCTGATAGTTAGTGGAGTTAATATTAAATAATAATATATTATATATTAGTATATTATAATATATTATTGAATAATAGACCTTTAAACACCCTTAAATATTCTGATAACTGTGCTTGCAGTTTATAACATCCTGCTGCAATCCAGGAAAACTAGCAGGAATGAGTATAGAAATGTTTTAAATGATTAAACTATCTTCAAAAATTTTTTTTGCATTTTGTTGAAATTCTCAATAATTAGTGGGTTTAATGATGGATGAGGGACTCAGTGTTTAATGTTTTGAATGTCTCACGTCTCCCCATTTTTTCCCCCAACAGGTATTAATCTTTAATAATGATTATAGATACAATATGACAGAAATGTTACTAGTAAAAATATTTTTTTGACAATGCAAGTTTGAGTAGTGATCAGGATTTATATATTTTTTCTAGCTTATATTGTTCTTTCATCCCACACAGCTACAAATGATTTGGTTTTGTGAGGCTCTGTATTTCTTATTGTGTTGATAATGGACTAAATAGATCATTAAACTTCTAAAAACATTCAGGCACAATCTGCATTCGATGCACAATAGTTTTTGTTGTTGGAAGCCTTTGATAGATGCAGAAATTAACAGAAAAGTTCTCTTGCTTGTTCATCAGCTTTGACTATTTGAATAACAAAAAGCTATAGCAGAGCTTATCAAGTATAAAAGCGGCAGTGGTAGATCATTCCTGCACAGAACCAGCCATGAACAAGGTAAGCACTGCAAATATCTACTGCATTAACCAACACAATGCTATAGAATTCCTCAGGGTCAGAAATATTGCTGCTTCCCAGCTAACAAATATACATTCCATTTTATAATTCTGCAAACATTTTGGGAACGTTACTTTTGAATGTTCTGGAAAAAAAAAAAAAAAAAATGCTTGCTTAATGCATTCTCTTTTATTAACACTTGAATATGGGTAAGTTTCATAAAGCAACATTTTGAGCAAAACGTGAAAATCGCGTTTTTGTCAAAGACTACTTCCGGATGGGATTCAGTACGATGATCAAAACACAGATGGAGTAGATTGAGTCCATCAACACCCCCAAAGCTTCACAGTCGTTTCCTCTTCATGGGTTCAACATTTCATTCAGTAACGTTAGGCAGTTTTGATTTATATGCTGTTAAATGTCTGATGATCACATTAGATTACATGTGGGTTAGCAATGCTTGTATTGCTTATTCTTCACCCGTGTTTTGATCCGGAGATTCTGTACTCTTTCAGAAGATGCGTAATAGCACCCTCCACCATATAACAGTGAAAACATGGCTAGTCGGAAAATTTAATCACTGGCAGGGAAAGAGTTAAAGCCCAGATAATTCTGAACAAAAGTTCTATTAACGTTACTGGAAGAACATTTGTTCATAACTTTGAGATAACATCGCTAGAACGTTCGCTGGTTTACTGATAAATGATGTTTGTGCTTCATTTAGATTATCTTCTACGAGGACAGAAACTTCCAGGGTCGGTCCTACGAGACCAGCAATGACTGCCCTGAGCTCAACTCATATCTGAGCCGCTGCAGCTCTTGCCGGGTGGAGAGCGGCTGCTTCATGGTATACGATCGCTCCAACTTCATGGGAAACCAGTATTTTGTGCGTAGAGGAGAGTATTCTGACTGCAAGCGACTGGGCTTGAGCGACTCCATTAGATCCTCCCGTATCATCCCTCAGGTATGGCACTCCATTCTTAACTCTAACTCTTATTTATGCATACTGTCACATGATTGCATGACCAATATTCAAGAGCAGGCTTTTCGAATGCAGAAGCATTTTATTAGAACTGTACACTCTTAGAAGAAAGGGTTACGGAACCTTAAATGGTTCCGTCAGGCGCTTCATATGGGGTTCCATAATGGGATCATTTTATGGATTTAGTTTTAATTCATTTTCTTTTATTGCAAATTAAATTCAAATTTAAAAATTTTTAATTACCTGTGAAATGTGAAAGTATTATTATATTAAGAATCATTTAAGTATAATTTTCTCCTTGTATACACTCTTAAAAATTAAGGTTCTTTATTGGCATTTATGGTTCCATGAAGAACTTTTAACATCCATGGAAACTTTGCATTCCACAAAAGGTTCTTTATAGTGGAAAAAGGTTCTTTAAATTATTAAAATGTTAAAACAAAAATGGTTCTTTTAAGAACTGTTCACTGAAATGTTCTTTGGGGGAACCATAAATAGTTCTTCTGTGGCATTGCTGTGAAACCCCCCTTTTAAACATTACGTTTTTTTTTTTTATTGATTCAAGAAAACTAGGGTTCTATATAGAACTCTTTTTTTCTAAGAGTGGGTTTTTAGAGTGCTTCTCACTAGTCTTTATTTCAAAACCATTGAGCAGCACAGAGGAGCCTTCAGGATGAGGATCTACGAGAGAGAGAACTTTGGTGGTATGATGCACGAGCTCACGGATGACTGCGAGTCCATGACGGATCGTTACCGTTTGTCTGAGATGCGGTCCTGTCATGTGATGGATGGCCACTGGCTGCTTTATGAGCAGCCAAACTACAGAGGCAGGATGATGTACCTGAGACCTGGAGAGTACAGGAGCTTCAGAGACATGGGCCTCAACTTCAGATTCAGCTCCATGCGCAGAATCATGGACCCCTGCAATTAATAATGATGAATCAGGAATGATTTGAATGATGAATTAAATTACCTTCATAATTACTTACTCTTCATTTTGTGGTGTTTGTTACATTCAAAAAGTTCAGTGAAAGGTCTTCATGAAACAATATTTGTTTGGGAACACAGTTTGACCCTGTAAAGAGAGACCAGTATGTTCAGTGAAGATCAGGAGTCAAATTTGAAGTTTCCTGAATAGAGTTCTCCACACTTCCATAGGCTATAGAAAATGAGTAAGAGGATCCAGGCTTGAACTAACTTAGGACACAGACAAGCCAATTATTATATAGGAATATGAAAGATCAGTTCTTCTGGTTCTGATAGGTACAGATCATTCTAGCAATGTCCAAACATGATGTTTAGTTCTTCACGCAAATGTGGTTATTTAAAAGCAACATCTGTGACACACTATCCCAGCTAAAAGGGAACGTTCTTAGAACTTTGGCTAACGATCTGGCAAGGTTCTCTGAAAATTATGAACAAACATCGTTCCAGTAATGTTCGATCAAAGTTATCTGCTCAAAACCTTAGCACAAAAACAATATTTATACATCATTCATGGAACTAGAAGAGTCTTTGAAACAAAGACATTACAAATCAGCAATTATATTAACTTGTTTTTTTATTGCAAATACAAACTATACAAATACATTCAATTTTACAAAATGCATATTTCAGCAATTAAAGACGGCAGTGTCAGCCGAAGGCCGAGAGGGCCCACTGTTTGACGTCTGTGGGGCATTGTGGGTACCTCTGCAGCGCCTCCATCACCTGACCATGTTCCAGCATCAGTCTCATAAGCTGATACTCGCGCTGAACTTTACATACGCCGGCATCCACCGGACGAACCAGCTCCAGCTGCAGCAGATGCTCAAACGCCTGAAAACACACACACACAGAGTTAAAAGTCTGGATACTGTCAAACATAGTATAGTCAAAGTATTCTGAATGAGATGCAATTAAATTAAAGGAAAATCCCAACCGCACACATGCAGATCAAATAGACAGGATTAGAATGGGAGTGGAATAATTCTAACCTTATTCTAAAATCTTTTACATTCTGCACAAAGAAAAGTTCTGCACATATAGAGGTTAAAATAACACTGCATTTGTACACATGTGCACCAAACAAAAAGAGCCATATCGAAGATTTCTGGGACGAATATATGTACCCAGGGCCTAAAACTAACTTTTTGCCACACATGCCAATGGCCGGTGACTTAAGAAAATTTACCGGCCATAAATATTTTGTTACCAGCCAAAAACAGGCAGTCATGACACCAAAATTGTAAATACTAGTGTAAATTCACAATTTCGATACCACTGGTAAAACTACAAGCCTAACAGACATAAATTTAAAACATTATTAAAGACAAGTAAACATCCTTATTAATTAATCCTTATTAAAGTTACAAAAGTTATTCAGTCAAGAGCAGTTGAGTGATATGTTCTTTGTCCTTTGTTTGATTAACATTAAAAATAGACAACAGTAGGAATATTAAGCTGCTGTCACTTTAAGAGCGAATGCACGGATCCAATATATTAATACTGTTACACGTGCATTTACTTTCTCAACTGTTTACATTCACTTAAGGTATAACAGACTATGTTTACTAGGGTACTTGCTATTTTTTTTCCCCCTTGAATTTGTCCGCTCAAGCGCAAGAAGACGTGAAAGAGAGCTCAGTTTAGCATTCGTGCGCTGTCTGAGACGCGGCTTTCTGGGCGCATGCCTTGGACTTTCCACACAGGGTGCGAGTATCGAAATGAGCTCCCTTTAGATCTTCTTGTACTTGAATATTTATAAACTTTCGTGACGATGCAGCGCTGGCCCATCAACTGTCCCGAGCGTTGTTCACGTTCTACATCCCACCCTGCAAAAACTAATTTCCGGGAGATGGCACAACTTTTCGTGCGCCGAAAGTGATGTAGTTGAGTGAGAGTTGAATAGGCAAGGATCTCCAGAAAATCTGAAAGCAAGTGGTCACAGAAGATGCATTTGAAACACGTGATAATACCAGGTGTAACAGTAATGCGTCTCGGCTGACCACTTGTGATCGTTTAATCGGAAACGCATCTGAATACAAGGTGGAAACAGGCTTTCTCTCTCGCTTGCTCGATGTATGGAATATCGTATATAATCTGCAGGTGTCAAGGGGCCGCTATCAAGACTCCCAGACCTTCCGGGAGAGGTTCATGCATTGTTAGAATTCAAAATGCCAACTGGCATTAACACTTGAAAAAATGACTGCCTCACTTAGGAATAAAATGACTACTTTTGAAAAAATATGGAGCCCTCTTTTAAAGTTCCTAGACAGAGGAAACTTAAACATGAGTTGAAGGGATGGTTCTCCTGGAGATGGTTGTTCTGCCGTCGTTCGCTTGCCCTGGGGTGGTTCCGGGCCTGTATGGGTTTCTTTGTTCTGCTGGATGCTGGGGGGTGTCGGTGGCCGGGCGGATCTCGCTCCCAATTTGCTACCATAGTATGAAAAATTAATGCTGTGGTGGTTGGTGGGGTCTGTTTGGTTGCTGGCATTCTTCCGGATGGCTTCCTTTGTGTTCTGCAGAGCGGAGGGGTTCGTGCGGGTTTGGGGCTGTTTTGTGGTGGATGGGTGATGGCGAGGTTTTCATTTTAGTTTGAACTATCCCTTTAATGGGATAATCATTGCATTGATAAATTAATAAATTAGATGTTTGGTGACCAGCATTTAAGTGTTTTTTTTTCTTTTTCCCTTTTCTTGTTTTTTTTCCTGTCTGTTTGTCCTGTCATGGTATTCCGTAGTGTATGTATAGTTGAGTATATATACATTTCTTTATGAGCATGGTTTGACTTGTATGTATTTTATGTACTCCAAAGCCAACTGGCGAGTGACACCACCGTTTCATATAGTTGCCAACACCGATTTTTACTCGCGCTTGGTGAGTGTTACTATTAGGCCCTGTGTGTAGATAGTATGAACAGAGTACCACTAAGTTATTAATGTTTGACCACTAGAAAGCAGCAAACAGGGTGACAGAAACTTTTGTACCATCTGAAGATGTGATGTGAGAACTGACCTTCATCAGCACAGGCTTCTCAAACTTATGAATGGAGTGAGACTTCCTCTGAATGAACTTCTTAAACTCTGAGGGAGGGAATTACATTCATTTGAGCTGAAAATGAACATTTAAACAGAAAAAGGCCTGCAAAACACCATTTTAAAAGGTCTTCCATGAGTGCCATACCATTATGAACCATCTGGAAATTGAAGGGTTCTCCATCGTAAGTGTCATTCAGATGTTTCATGGCAATAATCAAGCACAGCTCTAGAATAGAAAGACCTGGAAAAAAAGTAATTGAGAAAGTTAGAGATAAGCATTACTGCAGCTCTTTTAGAGATGAGGTGTAAATTATGTAAAAATTACAATCATGAAACTGCAGTAAAAATCGAGTTCTCACCGTGAAGAACGTTTGCTTTGGAATCAGCTGAAATCAAGCGACTGGCCTCCAGCAGATCTGCCTCACGTAGAGTCGAATGAGAGACCGACACTCGACTTACAGCCAGAAACTACAACATACAAACATATGTTTACACACAAGCACAGGTGAACAATTCAAGATCTCCAACTGTGATCTGAATAAGAGATAAATTAATTTAAATATACCAGCAGAGAATGCAGAGAGCGGAAATCTTTACTGGAGTTAAAGTTTCTCTTCAAAACCTCCTCAACCGACTTATCTTCACATAATTTCTACAGGAAAACAGAGAACGTGAGGTAAGAAAAACTGACAGTATGTATTAGGGCTGGGTAAAATGTCAATTTCTTTGATTCTAAAATCTCAAGAATCAATCTTTTATTCTGTGCTGTTTTCAGCTGATGTGAACAAATCATTATAGTAGCACCTGCCATCCAATAATAACAATAAGTTTTGTTATGAAAGTCAGCTTCCATATTGTTTCATTTTATTATGACTTTCAAACAATAACTGAACCGATCATCTCTTCCTCTTTACTACTAGTTACAGCACAAAATAAACAAGAATGAACATCGGAAGGAAATTTGTGTCAATGCCCTGCCCTTGAATGTATGCATTTTTTCTATGAACCCAAGAAAATATGCTTGTTGAATCCGTACCGTGACGCTGTGGTTCCACTCATTGGAGAATTTGAGATCTGGGAAGTCTTGAGGCAAACGGAGCTGAGCGCGAACCACATCCACATACTGACTGAATGTGAGCGAGCTGAACAGATGAATCTGCCTGTGAGAGAATCGAGACTTCACTCGCTTCTCCAGCAGCTCCAGCACGTCCTGTAACGCACACAAATACAGGAGACAGGAGAATGATCAACTTCGGTTTCATTATATCACCTGATGTGTCAATGTTCATGAATGAGGGCTCCAACAACCAATCAATAAAAATCAATAATAAAAATAGTGTACAACAAATTTCATAGGGTCTTTGTCCTGTGCATGGAGAACCAGTGATGATGTTGCAATAGTAAAAAGCTATTTCTATGAAAAAGCAAATGCCACATTATTTCTTTCATTTTTTCTTTCATTTTATCAGGCTAAAGTTTTCTGTTAAACTTTTTTCCTCTTATCTGTCCCTTATATTGTCAACATTATATTGGAAACGTTTTTTATTTTCAAAAACACATTAAATTGCAAAATTTCTGAATATTTTTTGCACGATATGTATAGAATACACAGCAAAAATGATGTTCTTCCACAGCATTGTTGTCTTGTTTTTCAGTACAAATATCAAATCTTTCTTAAATCAATATACATTTACTGGAGAAGCAAAATGACTAAAGATATTAAAGGGATAGTTCACCAAAAAATTAAAATTCTATGATTATTTACTCCCCCTCAAGTTGTTCCAAATCTGTAAACATTTCTCAATTATAAACCACAGTAGGAACAAAAAATACTGTTGTAGTCAACGGGGGCTGAGATCTGCTTGGTTACAAACATTCTTCCAAATATCTTCCTTTGTGTACAGCAGAACAAAGAAATTTATACAGGTTTGGAACAAATTGAGTGTGAGTAAATGATGACAATTTACATTTTTGGGTGAACTATCCCTTTAAGTCTTGTTCTCTGAAAAAAATTATCAAAATGAGTTTATGCTTAAAAAATAATAATAATAATCTGCCAATGGGGTCAAAAAAATAAGTCTAATTCAAAAGGAAAACAAGATAATTTTTCTAAACCCCACTACAGATATTTGTTCTTATTTTAAGCATAAACTCGCTTAATTTTGGTAAATTTTTTGGTACAGACTTAACGTCCTAGGTAATTTTCCATCTCAAGTAAATGTATCTTGTTTTAAGAATGTTTAGATATTTGTATTGAAAAACAAAAAAATTACTGAGGAAGAAAATAATTTTTTGCAGTCTACATTATTTAAAGCAAAGCACTAGGCAAGAGTTGGAATGTTAAATTAAATGAGAATATTAAAAATTAAATTAAAATATTGATGAATTTAAATTACAGTAATGTAGTTGACAGATGAAATGATAGTAAGTAGGTTTTTGACTGCAGCCCTCATGTCTGTAGATGTTTTTGGAGCAGACGCACCAGTCTGCAGGTGAGTCCCACCACAGCGACAGGCGTCTGCGCAGACTGAGACACGTCCAGCAGGTTATAGAGCAGCGTCTGGTTCTTGTGATGAGCGAACAGATCAAACTCATCCAACACTAACAGCACAGGGCGACTGCTGCTCTTGTCACCTGACACCACAACAGACAGAATCAGATGACATCACAGCAGTGTTATGTTGTTTTTTTAATAGTATATTACAACAATATTATACAAAAAAATTATACTGAAATAAAATATTAATATTGGATGAAAAACTTAAACTAAATGGAAACGTAAAAATGTTGCTTTGGCAGCTAACTGAAATAAAATAGGCTTAAGCTGAAGTACTAAAATTACTGAAACCAAAACAATAAATTAAATTACCAAAAAATAATTTAAAATTAGAAATATTAAAAATAATAATAAAAATTAAAAAAAAATAATAAAATTACTAAAACAAAAATGAAAACTAAAAATATATAAAAAATAATAACATTCAAAATATGAATAATATTAGAATAGTATAAATAAAACTAATATANTAGTATTAGGGTTGGGTATTTGAATTTTAGAGATTTCAATTCTGCCTTTCAATTTTCACTTTAGATTCCAATTAGATAAATAATTTAGATATACACATTTATTGTGTCTTTTTGCAAAACATTCTGCTGCAGACAGAACTACAAACCCATGAAGCATTGCGAACAGCATAATCGAATTAAAAACGATAGAGAAATATAAAACTACTTATTATATAAAGTCAATATTTAATACAAATATATAAACAATATATTTTATTTTTATTTTAAAATTTTTTATATTCAAATATTTCAGTCTTTTAAAAGCACAAGGAGATCGTCTCAAATACATCATTCACAGTGCTTCATGGGAGTGGGCAGAGACAAGCTCTTTTGGAACATTTTGCTTGTTTTGACACTCTGAATGGTTGAATTTTCTGTACAGCATCATGGGTAATGTAGTTTTTCCCCACAAATTCCACTGTTAAACATGATTATTTAAAAACCAAGTTAAAATAATGTGGGCTGATGGCTTCAACAGAAGAAAATACCATCGATTAACCTTGTAGCTCACAGTAGGGCTGACTTTAAAGGTTTATAAGTTATCCTTATGGACTATGGAGTATTCATGCACTATTAAGAGGCAGCTTTCTATGCTGAGTTCCAAGTTCTCTTTTGTTTTCTGGCACTTGAATGGTTTAAAATCACATTAAAATAGGAATCGATAAACATAGGAATCGATAAATGGAATCTGAATTTAATTTATAAGTATCCGATTCCAGAACTAAAATCGATTTTAACAGTGATGAAGCCTCACCTCTCTTGAGCGCTTCCAAAAGAAAAGCCAGATTCTCTGCAAAACTCCCCTAAGACACAATAAAACGTCTCAGTACAAAAACTGCACTATTTCAGTAAAAGATGACAATGTTTATTTTTAGGTAAATTATTCCAGCATCACACTCACAAACACTTTGTCTCCAACGACGTTCTCCAGGTGCAGCTGGCGAGTGATTTCTTTCAGAGCGATTTTGTCATCTGTCTGCAGAAGACCTGTGCTCAGAAAATCATCGCTGTCACCATAACAACAACTCTTGAGATGCAATACAGCTGTAGCTTCTCATGTCACTGTTTAATACATGGTACAGATGGCACTAAAATGATGTGCATGAACTCACCGTTCAGCTCCACCAGAAGGACATTCTTCTGCACTTCCTTTAGACTCATGAGCTCTCTCAGGACACAACCCAGCAGCTGCACAACACACACACACACACAAAGTACAGAATTTTTTATTATTATTAAAAATCATTGCATAACAAGTGAGGAACTGTACTGAACTTTTGCATCGCGCTGCACAAAGTCATGCTCATTCTCTGTATTTTTAAAGCTTTCCAGTACAAATATCTTAAGTCAAGATACATTTAATTGAGATGCAAAATGACAAGGATAAAAAAAANAAAAAAAAAAAAAAAAAAAAAAAATCAGCCAATGGAGTCAAAAAAACAAACAACTCAAACTCAAAACATGTTTATTTTTCTGATCCCACTGGCAGATATTTTATCTGGTTTTGTTAACTCTTAATTTTGATGCATTTTAAAAACATCTCATTTTGCATCTTCATTAAATGTATCGTGATTTAAGAACACTTAAATATTTGTACAGGAAGACAATAATAATTAAGAATAACTTCACATTCTGCAGTGCAGACACATGAGTGACTGAGTTCATTTATATTAACTTTGGTTAATTAAGTAATAATCAATAAGTGTGAAATGTGATTTCCCATTAAGACATTCGTGGTGGGGTGGCAGCTGAATGTCTCACACCTGGACTGATTTAAAGGGGCAGTTCACCCAAAATCCACACTTGTATTAATTTGATATTTTGATAAGTAAGCACATGGGCATTTTTTATAATATAGTAACTATTTTTTAAGCTTAGTGTAAGGATGACACTGAAATATTTTAGTTTTATTATAATTATTGTATAATAAGATGATATTAAATATTATATTACATAATAATTATAATATTATTTCAATATTATTATGTAATTATTTTGTCCTCAATGGAGCTTGACACATCGTGTTTCTCAAAAAAAAAAAAAACTGCTCTGCTTTATGTAAAAATGTTTGAAAATACATGAGAGTGAGTAAATAATGACAGAATTTATTCTTTTTTTTATCTATTACTCTAAAACAGGGATTCCCAAACACATTCCTGGAGCCTCCCCAACAGTGGCTGCATCCGAAAACTGGAAAATGCTGCCTTCGGAGGACACATTTCAAGGTAGGAAGGCATCAAGACACGTCCGAATTCAATGTTATCTTCACTTCCTGTTTCCAGAGATACCTTCATCTGATCGATTTTTGAAGGCAGCATAGATGTATCCTTCGCCGCCTTTGATATCCCACAATCCTGTGCTTTCCATTTATGAATAAATAAAGATGGCGTCCGTAAGTTGCGTTTGCTGGCCAGTTTGTGAGTAAAGGTACATTTTTGACCAACACTTTCCACTTTTGATGTCATTTCTAGTGAGAAATGACTACTGTTGTAATTAAATATTTGTTTAGTTTTCACCAAAGCTCATGCAATATTGCTGTAGATGATTAAACTCTTATGCTGCCTCAGAAGTCTGTCCAAAAATCCATTTCATGAGGTGCCTTCATGCACAAATGCTGCCTTACAAGTCATTGCTTGATAAGGCAGCGAGGCAGCAAGTCAGCTACCTAGGTTTTCGGACACAGCCACAGTTTTCCATATCTCCTTAATCAAACACACCTGATTCAGATCATCAACTCATTAGTCGAGACTCCAACCCTGCGTTCCATTCGGAAGGGCTCATCCCTATGCCCTAATCCCTTCAAAGGGTTTACCCTCCAGAGTGAGAGCTTCAAAGGGTGTAGGGGTCAAAAAAATTTTTTTTTGAAAAACTCACTTCAGCATCATCTTAACGAGACAATCAAGGAGGCGCCTTCGTCTTCTTTCCCCTGGTTTACTCTTTGTATTAATACGCATTCATTTACTGTAGTAACATTATAAGCTACTGCTGGTCTTTTACTTTAAATATAATTTATATTGTGTCTATGTATTTGAAACATTTGAATGGACTGATAAAGGGATCTGTAAAGTATTTTTGTTGAAGTACAATGTCATTTTGACCATAATAATGTACCAAATCTAACTCATATAGATATTGCAGTAGTATAGAAAAATACTATACATAAATTTTTTATGTAAAAATATATATATACATGTTTTATGTAAAAAAGTTTGAAAATACCTGAGGGTGAGTAAATAATGACAGAATTTCCATTCTTTTTTTTATCTATTACTCTAAAAAAGGGGTTCCCAAATCACATTCCTGGAGCCTCCCCAACACTTTTTTTCCATGTCTCCTAAAGGCTGGTTCACACTGTGCGAATTTGGCCACGATTTGGTCGTCTGAGACAAATTTTGCAAATCCTAAAAGATTCCTATAATCTCAGCCTAAAATCTGTAGTCTTTGATCGCTAGTTTGACATGTTCACTGACAGCCGGTTAATGACTGTTGGGATTACATTTTACCTCCGACGAAGTTCTGGCAGTGTCAGAAGATTGGCACACAATCCTCCAGTGTGACTTCTCCTACGACAAACGTCAAATTGTCTTTGTTTTTCAAGACAAGCCGTGATCAAAATTAATGATAGAGATGTCTTTGTTAGCCATCATTTCAGTCCTGCATGTAATGCAGCTCACAGTCACCGAGTGTGTGTGGGTTGATGATGTAAAACTCCGGACAAGTTTTCATGCGCACGTCCGTTTTTAACGTGTCCTGACTGTCGTACAGTCTGACATATAGGACAGCTGAGATCCCACAGTGTGACATGAGGATCATGTTCGTACAGTCTGACAAGCAACCATCGTAAAGGACTGTTATAAATCGCACAGTGTGCACCCGGCTTTAATCAAACACACCTGATTCAGATCATCAGCTCATTAGTCGAGACTCCAACCCTGTGATCCATTCGGAAGGGCTCATCCCTATGCCCTAATCCCTTCAAAGGGTTTACCTTCCGGAGTGAGAGCTTTGAAGGGATGAAGGGTGTAGGGGTCAAAAAAACTTTTTTTGGAACGCACTTCAGCATCATCTTAATGAGACAATCTTCATCTTTTTTTCCCTGGTTTACTCTTTGTATTAATATGCATTCATTTACTGTAGTAACATTATAAGCTACTGCCAATCTTTTACTTTAAATATAATATATATTGTGTCTATGTATTTAAAACATTTGAATGGACTGATAAAGGGAGCTGTAAAGTATTTTTGTTGAAGTACAATGTCATTTTGACCATAATAATGTACCAAATCTAACTCGTATAAATATTGCAGTAGTATAGAAAAATACTATACATACATTTATAGGTAAAATTGAACTCCGAGCCTCCTGTACCTATTCTGTGACGTCAAATAACTTCCCTGTGCAAAGGATCATGGGGGCCCGAAGTGTCCATCAGTTGTACCCTTCAAAATCCTTCATTCCGAAGGGCCCTTTGAAGTGGCCAGTTTTAAGCACTTCAGTTTGGAACGACCCTTCAATATGGCGGCCATGATTGTTTTCACTCCGAAGTACCCTTTGGAGGGCGATATATCCCGTTTGGAACGCACTGTAAGGTTGCGTTCCACTCCAGTTTTAGACACGCACTCACAAACTTTCCTAAGCACTTCCCCTCAGGGGAATCCCTGCCACCATTGCCACCAAGTGCATCCCACTTCGTGAAGTGGACGAGGGAAGTTTATATGGACAGACCAAAATCGAGGGAGTGAGTCTACTTCATATGTACACTTCAGGCTGCTCCATAAACCACAATGCAACACGATTGTGACGTCGCTGTATATCGCGTTCATTATCGAAGGCGATTCATCTGCGATATGAACGCGATATTGCGTGGCTTGTCAGTGATCTATGGCTCTGTCTATTAAATGCCGCTCCATTTAAAAGCAGGTGATGGCGATTTAGCGGTAATCAGGGAACCGGCTTTACTGACGAAATGCACGTGACAATCGCATGCGATTAATCGTGCAGCCCTAGTAAGCAATGAAGTACATCCGAGTCAACGAGACTGAGGGAAGTTAGCGAGGGAAGGGCATAAAAAAATGAACTGGAACGCAGCCCAAGTACGGGCACACTCTGTCCTGGAGGGCCGCTGTCCCTGCAGAGTTTAGCTCCAACCCTAATCAAACACACCTAAACCAGCTAATCAAGGTATTCAGAATTACACACAGGTGAGTTTTATCAGGGTTGCAGCTAAACTCTGCAGGACAGTGGCCCTCCAGGACCGAGTTTGCCCATCCCTGCTCCAAGACCTGAAATGGGTGTGTCAGACAAAGGAGACATGCAAAATGTGCAGTGTTTGGTAGGCTCCAGGAATGTGTTTGGGAACCCCTGCTCTAAGACTTTAAGAGACCCCGTGTGAATAAATGAATCAGTCATCAGTGAGAGAGCAAAGTCTTGTTCACATCAAGAATGATAACTATAACCATAATTATATTAGCGTCCACCAGCAGAAGATAACTTTCTGTTTAATATAAGCTTGCTGCAGTTTTGTAATCTGCCGATTTAAATGCTCAAGCTTTTTAAAGCAGGATGGATTCTGATTCAGCTGAAAAAAAAAAAAAGTTCTGAAAGTGATTCCAATGATATCGTTCCGCTCTGTTATCATTACAGTTGTGGTCTGGACTTCCCAACTATTAAAACTTTATAGTTATAATAATTATAATTATCATCCTTGGTGTGAACGGACCTTAAATCTCATATATTTAATACCATAGTTTTGCCAGATCCTCGTGGACCAACGATGAGAACGGAGTTGCTTTCTCCATGAACAGCAGTACGTCTCAACAGCTCCAGCAAGTGCCTGAACACACACACACACACACAGCGTAAGAATCCACACACATTTACAGCAGACAGGATCAGATATTACTGTAACTGAACACACTTGTGCTGTGAGTCCAGACCCGCGGGCTGATCCGGCAGCTTCTGGTGACACAGTCTCTCACGCAGGAGCTTCTGAGCCTGCAGACACGATCAACCCAATAAAAACCAACAAACTGTAGAAATGTCTACAGGCAGAATCATCAGAAAACTCTATATAAAAACCATTTGACAGACCAGAGAGACACACTGGGCTTCAGTGAGAGTGGCTGATCTGCGTTTGCTCATCTTCACCTACAGACACATTCAAATCATCTAAATTAATAATGTAAAGACATTTTAGAATGTGAAGACTTTTACAAATGTTTGATTGACAGTCTATTATAAATAAATGCAAATACATCAATTGATTACAAAAACACTATGTTGGACAAATATAAAGCAAACATAGTAGATATACAGTACAGTTACAGAACGCACACAAAATCTGATAGATAAATTGACTTTTTTCATTAAAAACTTTTTTCCCCAAAATCAAGGTTCTAGGTTGAAATGTATGTAAATGTATAGGGTATTTTAGACACTGTAACTGGTCAACATTTAACTTTTTTGCTTTGTTAATACCCTTTCCTTATTTTATTATGTAAAAGTAATAGTACTACAGTCTGACAATTTTGACAGTGTGATTTTTATTTTAAATAATATTCCATGTTAACTTCTAAATTAATATGAGCTCATAATTAGTCATTGCACACCTTGGGTTGTGTTTTTGCACACTTTTTCACTGCCTTTGTTACACTTTATTTTGTCTTTGTCCTGAATAGTTATTTTATCCTTCTGTATAACGTACTTAAATATGGATGTGTAGCCATGACTTATACAAGACTTAGAAACACCATTTAAAACAGTTTACGATGCAGTTTAGTATGTCACATGACAGGACACTGCTGCAACTGCCCGCATATATAGTAAACAACCAGCTAAATTATGCTAACTGCCAAATTGAAAGTATATAAACTCACCCACGAATGACCAGAGATTTCGCGCCACTAGCAGTTTCCATCTACCCCTCGTATTTCCGGGACGCGCCACGTTGTATTTCCGGTGGCCATATGATACGCTGACAGCAGAGGGCGCTCTTCGGCCCACAAAACTGAACCTCACTAGAAAGCACTTTAAACTTATTCATATAGTACATTATATCGTAAATAATTTACATTTAATAAATTCACAAACAAATGGGAAAAAACAAAACAAAATATTGCCAGTGAATCTAATGAATTTCATCTAGGCCTAGTTCAATGAATGAACTTCCTTATACCAGAACCATAGCTCTTTTTATCAGTAAATTGTTGCAAGTAGGTGCGAGTAAATTGTTGCAAGTAGGTGCGTGTAAACTCCAGAAATGGAAAATGGCCTGACATTGTTTGGCACGTGTTTTCATGAATGATTTACCATTAAATGTCAATATATTTTCCAAAACCTTACCTGTAGGCTATCTGCTTACTGGTCCATGGGTATAGTTTAGACTAGTAACCTATACATAAAATCCTAAGCAAACTAATTATTTTAGTCCAAATAAATTTTATTTAAATAGTATTTATATAGTGCTTGTACAGTCATTTTAAGCCCCTTGAAATATGAGGAACATGCTGATGTGTTAAAAAAAAATTGCCTGCAATGTAAGATCCTTCAAAGACAATTTTAAAAATGTATAAGGAAAACATTATGAGAGTAGCATGTTTATAGAGTATGTTCCTGTTTTTTTTATTGTAGTTTTGGACTCCACTTTCCATTTTTACACAATTGCTCAGGCAAATCCATCAACACAACAGCACACAAAATCTAGCAAACACCTGTTTTTTAGCTTCCTCAGATGCACATATTTAAAATCTAAAGCATTCAAAGCTGTCTAAATGTGGAATATGCCAACAGAAATGATGTTACAACTACAGAGGCAAAGATGAATGCTGGTATTTGATGCAAGAACATGCAAATGTCTTTTATCTCTTTACTCTCACTAGCTGTTTTGTGCCCTTTTTTCTGTTTTTCAGTTCAAATCTAAAGTACAATATGTCCAGTGTCAACCTTGTACAAACTGTCCCTCAGTTTTCAAGAAAATATATACATAATGCCAGTGTTGGGGAAAGTTACTTTTAAAAGTAATGCATTACAACATTGTGTTACACCTTAAAAAGGCATGCTTGTTTGAAAAAGTAACTCATATGCTGTAAATTTAAAAGTAATGCATTACTTTACTATAGTTACTTGAAAAATGTTAACTCTGTATAATCTGATAACTCTGACTTACCCCTGCACCTTCTCAAATATATTTTTACTTAAAAACATAAGAAAATGCTTATCTGTTTATATATGTACTAGTATCTGTTCAACTTTCAAACTTTGCAGCTCTTTATGATTCAAGTGCTTATGATGTACAATGTGTAGGTTTCTTTGGATAAAAGAGTGAATACATTTGAATGTAAATGTAGGCTATACATTATACTGTAAAAAAAATTATACTGTAAAAAAATACATTATACATTATAGGCTACTGTAAAAAAGTTCATTTGCTGCCTTAAATTTAAAAGATTCCTATAATCCTAGCCTAAAATCTGTAGTCTTTGATAGTTTGACATGTTCACCGACAGCCGATTAATGACTGTTGCGATAAAATTTGACCTCAGGCGAAATTCTGGCAGTGTCAGAAGATTTGGCGCACAGTCCTGCTGTCCAATCTGTATGCTTTAAAATGTAGGAGGATTTAAAAAAAGAAGAGATTCGCAGCTTTCCATTGATATTTCATTTATCTCATTCTGACATTCAGAGGCTCCGTGGTGAGACTGGTTACGTCATCAAAATCTACAGCATTGATTTGTCAAGGCAATGCTGTAGATTGAAATGTATAACATTTTTTTGTATTTATTTTACTCCCTGGTCTTTTTTGGACACACATTATCAATGGCTCCCGCTGTCGCCTTTGGCTTGCTTAGTTGGGGACACTTGACATTTGACTTGACATTTGATATTCAACAGTGCTTTGATCTGCCTGCATTGACACAATTCTTTAAGAGCTGCTGTGCAGCCAAAATAATGTACCAGTTATCAATGTAAAGCTGCTTTGACACAATCTACATTGTAAAAAGCGCTATATAAATAAAGGTGACGACTTGACTTGACTCTGGTTCCTCTAAGCCAAACAGGAACGATTGTTGATGCCTAGTCCCGCCTCCTATGCCCAGATTGGTACAAACCATCAACATCTCAACCAATAAACATAGGTTTTGGGCATTTGAAACACGATACTATGATGTTTCTTTGGAAGTATGAATAAGCGCAAAGTGAAAGTATCTGCGTGTATGAAAACAAACACAATAAATAAAGATTTGAATGAGAACACTCATGTTACAAAGCATGACTTTGACATAACATGAACCAAAAATGAGGATAAAACAGTTTCACATCGGATAAGTTATGGCAATTTATGTTTTCAAAGGTGTCTCTGCAGTGAACCGGTGCGAATCAAATGCGACGCGTTCAGTGAGGAGCACAGGACTGCTCTGTTTGGTTGTTATATTATCTAAATACTTATTTTATAGTTTGTGAAGATCATTAACATTAGTAGTTCAGCTGAACTACTTATTTTTCTCTCTCATTTTTGTGTGTATTTTGTGAATAAACCTTTGCACTGTTTTTTTTTCGTTGCACAAGACCATTTTCAACACCATTTGTTTTTATCCATGTTCAGATTGAAAATATATTTCTCTAATAAGTCACTTTTGCTTTAGTGTTCTGTTGTATAAAATTTTTTTGTATTTATTTTACTCCCTGGTCTTTTTTGGACACACATTATCAATAAATAAAGTACACCTGTTTATCCCTAAAGAGTAATATTATAGTTTTATCTAGAGTAATATTGTAACAAATGGCTATAACTTGCTTAGAGATTGTTACATTTAGACAAAATTTCATCTGAAAGTTTAAAACATCCAAATATAACTTTTTAAAAGAAAAAAAAAATCTAACTTCATGAGGTTTTGTGTGAGTTTACAGTGAAAAAC
>RJVU01003594.1:387863-399672 GCA_003731715.1 Anabarilius grahami | reverse complement strand
AATTGCGTTCTTTAAATCTCACAATTCACTTTTTTCCTTTGCTACTGCTATTAAGTTTCTCTCACAATTTGACTTTATAATTATAACTTGCAATTGCAAGATATAAACTCTGCATTGAGAGAAAAAAAAATAAAAAATTGCAATGAGATAAGTCAATTACCTAAAAATGTAGTTGAATGTTCAATAAATGACAATATTAATATTTTCAATTAGCTTTTATTTTTATATTTTGAGTTTAAGTTTAGTTTTAATCATTTTATTATGCGCTTTTGTAATATTTTTGTTATTTTAGTACTTCAACTTGACCTTATTTCAATCTGTTTCCAAGGCAACATTTGTATATTTTTCTTCAAGCTTTTAATCTAATCTTTGTATTTTATTTATTTCATCCATTTCAATTACTGAATTTTATTTCTAATAGTATTAGTTAACAATAACAACACTGGTAAAAAGCACTTCATTGTTAGATTGTCGGCTAAGGAAAATTAAACATTATTGGAAAAGTGTATAATTGTATAATCTTGACTTTGATAAAAAGCCAACATTTATAGAAGATGCTGACTGTTATGCGTGTCTTACGTTGTCAAGTTTATTGCAGATGATCTTGGCATAGCACCTGTTGTCGTCTCGGCTGGGAACAGTGAACTCCAGAGGCCAGAACAGGCTGTGATAGACCTGCAGAGACACGCATACATCATTACAGCAATCCCCAGCACTCATTAAACCTGCACTCATCAGCACAGATTATTCATATTTCCAGTCTGAGGTCTGATGGTGAACACACACCTCGATGTTCTCCTGTCCGTAGATCTCCACGGCCTTCTCCTCTGGGTGACCACAGCTGCCGTATTCCATAGGAGTGAAGACAGTGGTGGGAACGTTCACGTAATCGCACTGCGACACAAACACACATCACAGTGAGGAAAAGGCACTGGATTTTGAAAAGGTTTAGATCACAGAAAACAGCTCAAGTGCTCTTTATAATAAGACTTTAGTCTTCCTGGAAAATCTACTGGAGATGACAGATGGTTATGACTATGCCAGACCTTCAAAGATGATCCAGCGAACAGTCGGCGAGCCAGGAGTTTCCCGGCCTGAATGGCCACAGGCGTGAGCTCCCACTTCCCCTCCAGGATGTCTCCAATGGCATAGATGTGAGGAATGTTGGTCTGCTCCTCATCATTCACTGGAATCTTCCCATTCCTGGATGGAGGAACAGAAAATAACCCAATGTTCATATTGACTCAGTCTTTAGGACTAAAGCTCACTGTAATTCAAGACTGTATGTGCATGAACGGCACACATACCCCTTTTCCACAAAGGCAGTTTGAGTGCTGGTTCAGTGCCTAGTTTCAAATCAGTACTTTGTCTTTCGACACCCAAAGCACCAGCTCTGAACCAGGAAAAGTGGTTCGTAAATAGTACCAAAACATTGCTGGTCCAGAAGTAAGAACCGCTTGCGTCAGGGGCTGGGGGCAGGGTTACTGTGGCTAAACAGATACTTGTGACCACCATTTTTGAAATAGCAGCTAATCGAGATAATAGCAGCTCGATTGCAATCTCAGTCTATACAAATTACGGCGACCTGCACAAACATGTTGGATTTGCCGTGTTTGGATGCCAATGTAGGTTCGCAAAGCCATGATCATCAATAGAAACCCAACGTCGGCCATTGTTGATGGAAGTCGAGATGAATAAGAGCTGCGCGGACTGATCGGTGTGTGGCATCGGAGTGCCGCGGGAACGTTTGTAGAGCATACGACTCCTTGTGCCTTTGGATCGCTCTCGCGGTGCTTTAGTGTCAGGCGCCAATCGGTCTGCGCAGCACAGATGCATCTCGAACAAGCCTGGTGTGAAAGATGAAATATAAAGTGATGCAAGACCTGGCTCTGTGGTGCTGTCTAGAACGGCAATAGCACTGGCTCTGAACTAGCACCTGGTTCATGTTGGTGGAAAAGGGGTAACAGTGAAGTATGAAGGAGTCACATTAAAAATCCATTTCACACTTGGTTCTGATGCTTGATCTGCATCAGTTTAAAATAGCCTATGACGTAGCCTGACGTGCACCTCTCCAAAAACGTAACAACGCGTCAATTCTACACGGACCACAAGCGCTGCGATTGGTCTGCTAGAACTCCTCCCTCAGGCCAAAAAAATTGGCGTGGAGCATTTGGAGAAGATCAAGCATTTTCAACTTCTATATGAATGAAAAAACACTGTTTCAGGGGACACATACAGTCATTGCAACAAAAGTTGTTACTTATTTGCCGTTTCTAGTTCTAGTAAACTTTTCTGACAACGTACATGACAGGCTGCTTCTTCGGCTTTTGCCTTGGTCCTCAACATGACCACGGACACTGCCTATTAGTGGTCTGCATGCAGGTCGACATGGACAACGACGCAGAAGCATAAATGAAAACAGATGCATAGCCTATGGCGCAGGTCTGACGCAGAAGTATAAATCAGCCTTAAGCATTAATATGTGCTTTATAAGTACTACACTCTAAAAACTGCTGGGTTAAATATGGACAAAACCAGGGATTGGGTTGTTTTCACCCAGCCATTTTTTTCAACCAATTTTGGATTTATTTTTTTAGCCAGCAATATAGTAATATAGTAAAAGGCGTGTTTTTGCTCACCCCCAAATAGGGGCAAATTTGTGGGGTATTTTAAGCTGAAACTTGACCAGACCAGAGACTTATATTACATCATGTGAAAGAGGGCATAATAGGTGCCTTTTAACCCAACCTGCTGGGTTTGTCCATATTTTACCTAGCTTGGGTTTTTTTAACCCAGCATTTTTTAGAGTGTAATAAACAGCCAATATCCTCGAAATATGCATGCTAATAAGCAATTCGTTAATAGTAAGAACTGAACCCTAAACTAAAGTGTTACCAAAACTTTTAGATCCTTGTATCGATATTTTTATTAAATGTCATAAAACTCAATTAAAAAGCAGTTTGTCTAAAGGGTAAATAAACCTTGAGATATTTGCTCTCTGGACAGAAAAGTATCAATGAAAAATGATTTATAATAATATATCAGCCACATTACATCATTAGTTCCCCTTTTGCAATTTAATAAATTTCAGAACTGAGCAATAATGTAACAAATGCACAAGAACAATGACCTTAAAATTGTTAGAAATACAAAATGCACATTACAAAACTGAAATGAGCAGTTCAAATGAAACAATGAGTTGTAAATCTGTACGTGCTCAGTGAGTCACTCATACAGAGGAACCATAAAAGAGCCGTGCATCATTCTCATATGTGTGTGGGTCATATGGAATCATATGACTCCGCTTGAGAACGGATCTAAAACCTCTGTGCTGCACTAATCTAATCTCTCAGATGGACTCAAACCACATGCTTCAGTTTGTGTGTGAATTAATATGCATTTTACATGCACTACATGCCACAGTGTGTTCCGTAAACACTCTCCATGTCACTGAGGTCAGATGCTGGACAGGCTTCCAAGTTCCCAGAGGAAATACTGCTGATTCACCATGACACGCCAGATCCTGCCTGCCCTACTCGCTCTGACCCCGCCTGCTCAAATGCTACCGTGACAACAATTACTTTGTTATGGGCTGGGGGAGGGACTATGAGGACAGATGACCAAAATAAGCTATTCAAAAGAAAGAGACATACTTGGCATTGACTTTAACTCCAGCTTTGTCCAGACCGATCTTTCCTGTACAGGCATCACGACCCACTGCGATCAACACCTGAGAGACAGACAGAGAGAGACACACATCAGTTCCACGTCAACATTAGCAAACATGAAAGGAATGTGACAATGCCGATAACTACAGAAACAACTGAATCCGCCCTCGGTTACAAAACAACAACAAAATATTAATAATGAGGCAAAGCATTGTTTACATGCACCAAACTCCACCCACAGGAATTACATCAACACATGACCAGAAGTTAATTTACCTTGAACAGTAATCAGGCCTCACACTCTTAGACAACTATACAGCTCAAATGAAGGTTTATACTGAATAATTGATGCAAATGCTTTAACAAAAATACTTGCTTTTAAACCCTCTGTAACTACAATCTTTTTCCAGCCGCTCATATTTCCCAACCACTTTTAAGCAAATGGTGTCATGGGTGTCTACAAGTGCAGTTCACCACATTAACTAATCGACATGATCTACTAACATCTGACAATAACAAAGTGACTATGTTCATTTCAGTGCAGAGAATATAAAATGTTTGAAAAAACTTTGCACTTAAAAAAAAATAGCACTCACTAGGACCAGAAACAGAGCCAAAAATAGCAGACAAGATAAAAACAGATGTGCTGTAAAGATATCTGAAGGGAATTCCAGTTTTTGGCCAAGAGGAAGGCTCACAGACACTCACAGTGTTATATTCCCCTTCATAGATTTCATCACTCTCGGTTGATTTGGCTGTCACTTTAAGTCGGCCCGGAGTTCCAGCTTCCAGCTCCTCGATCTGTGGAAAAAAGAATCACCGTGATGCTTTATCACCATGATAATGTGTGTGAAGAGGCCATGATTATTATACTCATAAAGAGCATTATGCTGTGATAGATAATGCATAATTTCAGATTTCAGTAATGATTAACAGCACACATGCACCAACCTTGGTCGGAACAAACTTCCTGAGGAATTTGACCCCATGTGTCTCCATGTAATCTCCCGCACGGTTGGCCATGTCCTGGTCGAATCCTCGCAGCAGAATGGAGCGAACCATAACAGTCACGTCCAGCCCCAAACCGGCCAGAAAACCCCCGCACTCCAGAGCGACATATGACGCCCCGACAACTAGAGTCTTCCCAGGACAGTAGGGCAATGAAAACAGGTCATCACTGTGAAGAACGAACAAAACTGATGAGGACACAACATAGATGGATCATGTTTTCTGCCAAAATGTAGACAAAAGTTCAGAAATGCAGTTAAACATCATAAACTCTGCCAAAGAGAAGAGTCAATAAAGTCAAAACCACAGAGGCTTGAGTCTAGCCAAACACCTGCAGTTCACTTCCTCTTCAGATAAAAGATGAATGAACCATAAAAAAAAAATCTAAAAAAAATCTCAGCTTCAAGTCATAAAAGAGCACACATGCATTCAGGTTAAATGCTTGCCATTTTGAAAGTGAACTCCAAATTCCATTTTTTATTTTATTTTATTTTAATTGATCTGGATTCCAATTTAATGGTTAAATAATTCATGTTCATAATTAATTGAAATCATGAAACTTAGAATTTAACAGCAATTTATTCAAATGTTGTATATAAAAAAAAAATAAAAAAAAAAGAAGAAAAAAAAAAGTAAATTAGCCCTCCCTCCAAATTCCATTTAAATTATTTAATCAAACTTTAATAAATCAAAAAGTATGTGTAACCAATTGAATACATGTAGCTAACTATTTAAAAAAAAAATTAAACTTTACTCTGGCCCTATGAAAGGTTTAATTCAGAAATTTTGCAGACAAATTTTTCAAAATTTTAATTTCTCTGTATTTATGATTTTGTACAAATTATCATCAAAACCTCTAGTAATCAAGTGAAAGCATAAAATCTTTACATTGTTAATCAAATGGAAATTAAACAATTCCTTTTTTTTGTGGCAAACAACGCTGAAACCACCACAAGCATCATGCATGCTTGAGCATGTGTATCTGACGAAAAGGCATTTACATAGACTTCATATTTGAACAGTCTTTTTTACAGTTAAATATTTAGACACTATACATATCATGATTTGATTAAGTGCACAGTCCTACTTTTGATTTATGCTTCCAAAATTTGCCAAATTCTGTGAAATTCCACATTATACAATTCCATTTTTGACTGAATTCCGCAATTCCATCTGTGTTTTCCGTGCCGCAGAAATCATAGACCCCTACGTGTAAATTGTGCTATTTTTAAATCAGCAACATGAACCAACGATCATTTTTCACATTTATGCCACTCATAGAGCTACAGAAGGAAATTATCTTATTTGACACGCCATTCAGTGGAAGCTTTCCTTCCCTTGGTGACCGAGAATGAATCAGCTTTAAATCAATAAATCCTGTAAATAAGTCAGCACGGCTCCTGTAACGACCCTCAGAGGTCCAGCTGCATTTAACTGGCTCTCCAGAGGAAGTTTACCACTGTGAGCTCAGAGTCTCAGCTTACCTAGTTATGCAGTACTCTTTGTCTCCTGGGACACCCAGGTAACGAGGCCGCTCTCCTGTCGCCAGGACAAACTTCGCCGCGGTGTAGAACGTCTCTTTACCACGCTTGTTTGTGGCCTGTTGAGAAGAGTCAACAAAAATAAGGTGAGGGAAGCTTTAAGCATACTGTGATTTGAACTGCAATATGCAGCTTTAAGCATCTCTCATAACACTGGAATTTAAATAAAGCTAAAAGAAAAATCTTAAACACACAGCAACATCAGCTCGTTGATGTCATTAGGGCACATTTTCCTCATGTTCTGCTGCCAAAAGTAGGAATGAATTACCCTTCACACTCAAGTTCTCTCTAAAAGAACCTCTTCTTTCAGTCCCCTAGAAGTCATCTAAGTGAAAAAGAATCCAGTTCTCTTTGCATTCACATTGTACCTCTCATTTTGGTCCACTTTAGCTGTGACTGTTAGCTCAGTCCAAGAAAATGGCTTTGCATTTACAATGCATTTTGTAGTGAATACGGTAAAAGCTTCAGTACAACTGGCTAGCTGGATCTGAACACACTTACCTTGATCTTGTGCGGCTCCACAAACTCAGCGTAGGCGTTGACATAATTGACGTTTTTGTCCCGTAGGGAAACTCTGTAGCCCCAGTTCAATGAACCGATGTAGTTATTCACCGCAGTCCTCATTGTCTCCCAGTTGTGTGTCACTTTAATAAAAAGACAATATTTGATGAGAAAGTGAAACAGAAAAAAAAAGAAATCTACATTAAGAGCAAAAGGAGACATGCTTGAAAGCAAAAACAGTATAAAAACTTTATAACACATTGAATGTCGTAATTATCACTTGCTCTGTGTATTAGGAAGTTTTCTGGGGTTAAATCACCCATTTACAAATCTTTCATTAAAGATATAACTGTGGACCCTCATAATAGTCTTACAAACCATTTCAAAACATACATTTCACAAGGTTGCAGTCACTTTAAAATGTTTAATAAAGTTATCTACTGAAATGGAAATCTACTAAAGAGGAAATCAATTTGCAACTGAAATGTCTTCAGAGCAGAAAACACAATATTGCACCACAACTTTAAACCACTCACGAATACATGAACTCGTGTTTCTTTGTACATTATCAATCAGGCACTTTTTAAAAAATAATTTCCATCTGCAATGCATTTGTAATTCTTGTCTGCAATTCAGATCATAGAGCCAGCGTATGATGTACCACCATGTACAGGTTCATGTTCCCAGCCGTGTGGAATGTTATGACTGACCTTGATCACTGAACTCCCAGCCGAACTTGCGTGCGTCCTTTATGGCTGTGCCCAGCAGGGCTGTCTGATGCATCAGTTTCTTAGGAATACAGCCCACATTCACACATGTGCCACCCAGACCTGGAGAGAAACCTTGTATTATCATCCAATAATAAGTGATTTTTATTATAAACTTCCATGTTTTATTCCAGGAGTCTTACCCCAGGTTGTGCCCTTTGGTGTGGGAACAACATAATCCAGAACCGTGACCTTCTTGCCCAAGGCAGCTGCTTCCTGATTGGGCAGGAAGGGAACGTGTTAAAATCAAAATCATGTGCAAAACCCACAGAGCTGCTCATGTGTTAAAAGTTCCTACAGAGTTTGGCTAAACGAAAATTTTCCAGGTTTAATTCTGTATCAGGGCTTTACTTTGTACCATTGAATATTCATGATCTTGCTGGAAACAACCAACCAAAAAAATTGTGTAATTAGATAGTTTTGTTCAGATCTGTGAATCATTTTAAACAAATTCAAAACTGAAAAATCCCAGAAAAAATTAATTTGGTAAATATATAAAATGTAAATAAAAGGTGGTAAATGTTATGTTAATTTATTCATGTCATATGTTCATTATATGTGCCTCAAGCAGATTTTTATCTAGATGTGTTTTAATTCTTTTAAGTTAAAAATCTAATTTATTTAGTAGTGAGAATATATGAGAAATCATGACATTAAAAAAAACCAACAACAACCAAAAAAAACTATATACACACACACACATACATGTATATAAATAAAATTACATAAAATCTCCTGAAGGCATATTTAAAAAAAGAAGTCCCGATTGACCTGAATTTACCCTACACACACATACAGTATTTAAACAGCATCATAGATAAAGGATCTTTCTGCCTCTGTGTAATTTGACTCACCTTTGAACATGCCAGACCGCCAGAACCCCCGCCGATGACGATGAGATCATAGTCGTACACCTCAGTCTCTTCACCCAACAGCTTTTGCAAGACGCCATCTTTGTGTGCCTGTTACCAAGACAACCAACCAATCATTAGGAGCATAAAAACGATGCTGATAAGAGCCATTGTGAAGAGGCACTTGTGCATTATTCAGCTCTATTACCAAAGGTCTTTCCCACAGAGCTGCTTTACACAATTGTGAAAGGGCTTTTATAGACAGCTGACAGATCTACAGACAGATATATTAGTGATAGAAACAGGCACTGATGATCAGACATTTCATATGTAGATGCCAAGAGCAGTCCTCTAATGGGGTAACCAACATATAACCAACAGTTGATAGTAAAAAACACGGTCTGTGCCAGTCAACTTGACTGTAGTGGTATAAAACTGCCACAGTCACAGCCCTATACAAAAGCATCAAAGTCCTCATAAAAATGGCTCCAAAACAAAGTGTCACAAAATGGCTTATGTGTGTCCTGGTCGCAGAATGGCGCGCTTCAATGCAATTAGAGCAAATGGACTTAAGGATGCTACCAACATGCTAAAATGTTCTCAATCATTTTAAGAAATGAATTCAACAGGCCTATTGGGAACAAACTAGAAGAAATCACAACTGCGAAAGTAACTTGATAAGTCTGGAAATAAATAAATAAATAAATAAATAAATAAAGAACAATTCAAAACAGTAAGCCCTGCGGTTATACACCGAAAGCACTTCGTTTTATTGTTTGTCATGTGTTTTTGTTTTCCATTATTTGTATTTTTTTGAAGCAATTTAAATTGAAAAATACTTGACTAAATGCCATTAATTTAAATATTTTAAACAGTACTTTTATAATTTTTATTAATAAATAAAAATGTGTAAAGTAGTAAAAAAAATCAAAAAAATTCTAAATGCAAAAAAAAATAAAATAAAAATAAATAAAATAAATAAATAAATCACCAGTTAGATATTGTTGTAATACTGATAGATAATATTCGGGAGGTCTATGGAAATTCCAAGCCTAATAATAACAGTGGTTTCATAACTCCAATCAAAATTTGATGAGTAAGAATTTTGTTTCAGAGCGAAACCAACACATTTTAGAATGAAACAAAGTCCTGCAATGACAGCAATTTGTCAATTAAATGGAAAAAATACCTTCTAGCAGACATTTGGAATGGTCAGAAATGTTTAAACTACCTTTTAATTACCTATAATTATTCTTTAATCTTCTTCTACAACTAAAATTAAAGGGTGTGTGTGGGTGAGGCTTCTGCACCAGAAAGTCCACTAGCTCAATTACTAATAACCACCACCTTCCATGACAGTGAAGTCAAGCAAGAACAGCTTTAGAGTGGAAAACCAGCATACTCCATATTGTACACACTGCGCAAGAATTTATACTTTTTAGCAAATTTAGTAGGTCACATGGGTATTCATCATTCTATAAACTTAGTGAGGTTCATGCAATGTAATATCTGACATATTTAATGTGCAAAAACTAAATATAAAGTTTGTGGAAATGCCATTTTTATGTCTGTAAATTAACAAAACAGGGGTAAATTCTGTCCCTAATATCCACAAGCAATTAATTCCATTGGTGAACAGACATTCATAAATACTTCTGCACCTGTGCAGTGTTTCAGAGCAAACTAATCAAACTATGGTTGGTCACTTCACATGTCAATCAGACATTCCTTCTTGTCTACATGGACATAAATACGCAGACTCCCTGAAAACAGACAAAAGTCTGGCCAGCAACACCAAGTAAGAATCACTGTCGTACACATGCAGAGATCAGACAGACGAATCAGTACCTTCATAGTGTTGTCACAGCCTCCGATGTGTTTCTGGTTGATGAAGACGTTGGGGACCGTTTTCTGCCCAGTCATCTCATGCAGTAAGTCCTGGTAGTTGGTTCCATCCTCTAAAACACATCAGATGTGATCAGTCAGGATTTCACATCTACACCACATGGGCGGCCCTCCAAGATTGATAATCTATTCGTGTTCGGATCTGGCACTGCACGCCTGCTTCTGAAACTAATGTTTGGCTCCCAAGTGCACAGAGGGAAAGAAGCAGCAGCTAATCAGGTTTAAAGCCATTCAGCAGAGTCCATTATCAGGGTGATGCTACTAGCATGAGAAGAACAGCGAGATAAAGGGAAGCGTGAGAAATGAGACATGGTGGGGTGCAGTTAAGTGAATGAAAACAAGGGAAGAGGAGTTTGTAACGCTGCAGTTGGAGTGACTCAGCAGGTCACCCGTCACAGCCAACACTGCTCTGAACACTTAAACATTAACTTCAGAGGTTCAGCATCAGCACAATGTTCAGAGACCACGTGCACAAGTATTTCAGCACATCTGTCAATGGGTTGAGTCACTGAGGTGGTAAAACTTCGTAACATTAAACGTGGACATCACAGAAATGCAGCATGCTGAAAACATGAGTATTCAGTAATATTTTTTTATAATTACATATCAGGAAGAACTTCAGGTAAAAATGTTAAGCAATTGCATGTTTATCAAAACAAAGTAAACTCTGTTTTAAATATATTGTGAACAAAGAGTATACTGTAATCTCAGAACTGGAATCTGCAGACAGCAGCCATCACTGAAAAATATTTATTTGGACTTCAACAATTTGGCCAAATTAACAGTTGAGGTTATTTAAGTTGAATAGCCCTGATAAATAAATACAGAGTAGGGTGTAGAAATGCTTATTCCACATTGTGAAATAAAGACGGTTCTTTTTGTAGTATTTTTTTCTTGAACTAAAACTTTAATTTCATATATTATAATATATTCATGTTTTTTTAAATGCCATGCCAGCTTCTTTGGTTATTTTAATGGTGAAAACCATAGTTTAAGGCTGCCCCAGACTAAAGCTTTTTCTAGCCGACTTTTAATTGTTCATTTAAGCGATTAGTCAACTAATCGCACATTTACATTCATTAAATTACTTATATACTGAGAAGAATACTAAACCATAATGAGTATTTAATATGTACAGTATAGGCACAATATAGCCTATTCCACACTATAGCACACAAAGCTTGCCGCACAGCACCGAAAAAAGTAATAATTATGAATGTGTAAGGGAAAAAAATAGCAAGGAGACATTACTTATTAATAAACTAGTGTTTTCTGAGTTAGTGTCAGCTGCAAAGATGAAGTTAACAATGCTCCGCAGTAACGTACCTGTAGGGAGAGAGGCAACTCTCATACGGATTATATAAGTGGACAGTTTTTCTTTTCAATTTGAATTGGTTCATCAAAAAGTAGACATTTCTAGCTTTCTATAGATATATTTCTCATGTCTATGAGGCAAGTAGTTTATGCGCCGAGTTTCGGTTCATTTTTATGACGCTCTCCAGTTCACGGAGACCGAGACGGCAGAAAGCACATCCTGTTTGTTTACTTTTTTTTTTTTTTTTTTTTTT
>RJVU01003594.1:322593-381364 GCA_003731715.1 Anabarilius grahami | reverse complement strand
GGTCTGAATACTTAGGACCATGTGATATTTCAGTTTTTCTTTTTTAATAAATCTGCAAAAATGTCAACAATTCTGTGTTTTTCTGTCAATATGGGGTACTGTGTATACATTAATGAGGAAAAAAAATGAACTTAAATGATTTTAGCAAATGGCTGCAATATAACAAACATTAATGAGGAAAAAAAATGAACTTAAATGATTTTAGCAAATGGCTGCAATATAACAAAGAGTGAAAAATTTAAGGGGGTCTGAATACTTTCTGTATCCACTGTATATCAACTCAATCACACAAATTATAAAGAAATTGCTTAGGATTTTTAGAAAACTTCCTCATTTTACGTTAGCAGATCTTTGTTGCAACACCAGAAAAACTAAATGATGCAAAAAAAAGTGCACTATAAAAAAGTTGCTGCCTTAAATTTTTAAGTACAATCAGCTTGGATGTTTACGTCATTTCAACTTAAATTGCATTAAAATGAGTTGAACCTTGTATAACTTATGAAAAACAACTTATTTTGATGGGAAAACAGAGAGGAAAACAAATATGAATCCAAAATAATTCATGGGTACATTAACTTTTTTGAGTTCTATCCCAGCACTCAGGAATCAGTGCGCATTCACTCGTTTCACAGAAAACTTAAAGTGGTTTGTGACTCATGCAACTTGTTACGCCATTTGTGAGTTCAGAAACTCCCGACATGTTTAGCTGAAGGTTGAAAACAGACTGATGAAAGAAAATGTCTCTTTGATGAAGCCACAGCCAATGGATCATTAATACATGATTTGATGTCATTTGTGCGCACATAATCAATCACTATTCCCTCCTTTGTGTGTGTGTGTGTGTGATTGAGAGTGATCTGAATGTTAATGTGTGTGTGAGATGTGAAAGTGTCTCAGCTGTAGGGAATTATATAGTTAAAGACCCAAGGACCAGATATGATGAATGAGGACCAGGAGCCAAGAGATCCAATCAATTGAAGAAAATTTTACTAAAGAATAGTTTGCAGTTTCATCTGCAGAAGTCAGCTTCAATTAGGGCTGGGCGATATGGCTGAAAACTGTATCACGATATCAGTGTTTCATATCGGTCGATATCGATAATTATTGATATTTGTTATGACCCATTTAAAATAAGGACTAGGAGAAAAATATATTACATTTAAACATTTTTATTATACATCTGATCATAATCCCTCAGCTATTAAGACAGAAATGTCAACAACCATGGAAAACTGAAATAATTAAAATGTAAACATAAGTTTAAAGTCACAATGAACACTTAACAATTATCTCTTAACATTTAAGGTGCAAAATGAAAGAAAATGTAAGAAATGCTTAATAAAGTGTAATAAAATAGTGAAAAGTGTTAAATATAAACAGGGTGCGATTTGTGAAAAAAACAGAGGGGGGGATGTTTTGAAAAGTTTTTTTTTTTTTTTTAATTTGTTAAAAACCACAGTAGAGCTATACTATTTTTGGCAGCTGTTACAGAAACATTTTTACAAAAAATCTTCTGATTTAACCTTGAGATTTGAAGTATTAGATAGCTTAGATATTTGCACCACTAAAATGACACTAATAATTCTTAATTTCTGATAGAAATGCAAAATCATTCGGTAGTTATTAATAGACACAAACCTTTACATTCAGTCGCGTTTGCTCCCATTTATGTTTGATCACAGTGCATACACATACAAACTTTAAGTCCAAAAGTGCGCACATTTGTAGAAATACACGTTTACCTCAGAGTTCATTAGATAGAATATAAGATGGGCCGTACGCAGGGTTTCATAATTACCGAGGACAGAAAATGTTGTTTGCTAGGGGGGTACGGGGGCATAGTCCCCTAGAAAATTTAGATTTCCCTGGTGTACATATGTGCATTTTTAAGACGTTTTAAGGCCAACAAATTGGATAACAATTTAAAACCATGTCAACAAATAAATGCATGCACAGTTTTGAGGCAGCTTTAATCGCATGTTTGGTAATTTCATGACTTAACTTACAACAGAACAACGACAGTCATTGCTTGTAGTTTCTTTTGCGCTTTATTTAAGCTATAATAAAGTAATGCAGCGCGCGCCGGCGCATTTGCGCATGCAGTTCTTGAGTGCGCGCCACGAGCACATTAACGGCTGATTGGACAGTCATGTTAACTTTTTTGAGTTTTAATAACATAGCCTGACAACATCTCATCTGACCGCAGTTCACTGTTGTTCAACTGAAGCTCTCTCGTCGTCACCTGCACCTTTTCCGTGCTCGTTTGACTTGCGCCTGGCGCTGAGGGAAGTCGGAATGTGTTACATGACTGGCTGTTAGCGTGTCACTCCCTACGTTGCTAGGAACCAGAGAGCGAGTGCCTTTGTTAATGCAACCAAACTTGCTTCGCAACCTCTGTTTTCTTCCGACGAAGAATAAAAAATATCGAACGTTTTATCGAACACATTTTTTATTGTTATCGATCATGTGTCTATCGCGATACATATCGTTATTATTCTATCGCCCAGCCCTAGCTTCAATACTCAGCAAGGGGTTTGTAGGCCTCTCTGGTGTACATTCACAAAACCACAGCAATTATATTTTACACTAAGCTATGTCATTAGGATACTTTTCAAAAAGGATAACACGTTCTCTCTCACAGTACGAGGTACAGACAATATTTGCCATTAGTGATTGAAGATGCTAAGTAAAGTAAATGCTTTAACTAAGAAGTGGTCATGTAGGTGACAGGCTGAAGTGACCCCAGTGACCTCGACTGTCTTGGTCAGCTAGAAGAGTAAATATAATTATGTTTTAACATTTGTCGGGTGCTTCTCTTAAAAACATGGAGAGAGAGCACATTCCAGTAAACGGAGGAGGTAAATCTCATAAGCTTTAAGAAGTCATTCAAATCATTTGATATTTGGTAGGATAAACATTGATTAATAACTCATTTTAAATCACTCAAAGGATATACACTGAAGCGGCAGTGGATTTCGGAATCCAACCCTTCACAGCCGTCAACAGTCACGCTCTGCATGAGACTGACAGCCTGTGTTTGAGGAACACTTCACTCAATAAGAGCAAATGGACTGAAGCGCTGCACACTTTCTCTGACCACACACATTTATTCCAACCACATTATTACTGTATGTGGAATAGCATGCATAGAATGCAATAGTATGTAGCATGTACTGTATCCTACAATGCAATGCACTCTGCTTGACTTTCTAAAATTGGATTAAAAATGCTAAGTGATAACACAAACTACATGATGAGGTCATGTGACCAGACCACTGCATTTGACACGTTAATCATAATGTATAATGTTTCTTATACTCTGTTTTTTTAAAATAGTAGACATACTGCACAGTATTCAGTGCATATTCCACTCTATGACTGCATGGCTGATGATTGTGTTTGTGGAGCACATTGATTTCATGGGGTTGCGTGTTTTCTTACGGATCACCTCAACTGTGTGGTTTTCAAAAGAAACACATTTTAGATTGGTTAACCTTCACCTTTCCTTCACGGGTCTGTTCATCTCGTTAGACACAATTACTAATGGATGACAGAATTACAGTAGCATACTCTTTAGCATACTTTTAAAAAGTACTTAACACACAAATATATTTTGTAATTACAGATTTGTAATGATGAAAGTTGAAATTTAATACATTTAAAATATATTAACTTTAAATGCATTAAATAACACAGTACAGTTTAATTATAATCAAGGAATTTACATGTCCTTTAGTATGTTAGTCAGCACTAAGTGCATTACTTTAAAGGGTTAGTTCACCCAAAAATGAAAATAATGTAATTTATAACTCACCCTCATTTCGTTCTACACCCGTAAGTCCTTGGTTCATCTTTGGAACACAAATTAAGATATTGTTGATGAAATCTGATGGCTCAGTGAGGCCTCTATTGCCAGCAATGTTACTGCACCTCTCAAGATCCATAAAGGTACTAAAAACATATTTAAAACAGTTCATGTGAGTTCAGTGGTTCTATCTTAATATTATAAAGCGACAAGAATACTTTTTGTGCGCCAATAAAACAAAATAATGACTTTCAACAATATCTATATGGGCCGAGTTCAAAACATGAACGAAGATGAACGAAGGTCTTACGGGTGTAGAACGAGGGTGAGTAATTAATGACATTATTTTCATTTTTGGGTGAACAAACCGTTTAAAGCATTACAAAACATTAAAACATAGCCTAATAATTTAAAAACGTACTTTAAAGTAAAACTTTTGATTTGACATTATTACAAATTACACTGCATTTTTTTTTTTTAAGTGTACAAGAGTAAGACACATGAAAGTATGCTCTCTTTAAGTACACTTAAGTGGCGTTTCATTTCATTAATATTATATTATCTGCACGTTTAACATACGAAGTGCACATTGGATAGCCAGCATTGAAGTGCACTTTTTCCCCACAAGGATGTATTTGATTATTTTTCTCTCACTTGGCCTGCAATGGGAAGACTGACAGTAAACTTGACATTTCTGGTGTGTCATTTGATTTCTGTGAATATACGACAGTTTTTTCCTGTATAGAAATGTTTGTGTGTAAGTCTAGCTCAGGTAGCAAGCCCATAAATAAAACATTGCGAAATGCTCGCTCTCTCTCTCTCTGTTATTTTGGCTGTATATTCGGTAGGTGTAGCTCTCGCACGGTCGCCAAGCAGCGTGTCATTGTCAATGTCCTTACCCGGTGAGCGGCTGTCAAATCGAACCAATCAAGAGCTGCTGTTCAGGCATTCGCCCGCGCTGTTTTTCTCGCTCTCTAGTTCTTAGAATACATTCTCATTAGCACCCCCACTGACCCAAAAATAAACATTCCATCATATTTCAGGTTCGCGTCCGCGCGCGCTCCCGCCCTATCCACTTTATCAGTGAGTGACTGGCTCCCCGCCGCTCCTTTGATCTGAGAGTGATTCATGCAAATTTAAAGCAGAAGGAAAGCAGCGCATCGTCCTTGACTTCACTCACAACAAACTGCCCGTTGACGTTCACAACAGACTCCTGTTTCTGTGTTCCACGAGATTCAAATAGAAAGTGAATTTCACTGACATGTGGACGGTGGACCTTATAATCTTTTTATGTACTACACTTAAAAATAAAGCTTCCAAAAGTTTTTCGCACGTTTTTGCAGTGATTCCATAGAAGAACCATTAGTTTCAACCAAGAATATTTCAGTGAACAGTTCCTAAAATATTTCTTTATGTTTCTTTAATATGTTTCTAAAGAAGAATAATCTTTTGTGCTCTGAAAATGTTCCATGGATGTAAAGGTTCTTGATGGAACCATGGATGCCAATAAAGAACATTTATTCAGTGTAGTCAATATTGGTGGTGTTTGCTAAGGACAGCATCATATTGAGGGATTTTTAAGAAACACTAGCTCAATGAGAAATGATAATAATAAATGCTTGCATAGTAGTCTGACTTTTGAATATAGGTCTGGTTCACACTGCAGGTTATTAACGTCTGGCATGTAGAGCAACTAACTGCTGTACCTTTTGTTTTTATGTAAAATTAGTACGGTGGCCCAGTAGTGCACAACACAACGAAATTAAAAAAGCAAACATAAGTTAAGCTGGATCATGAACAGTTTGTACTTATATATCCTTGAGTAGCACATTTTTTGCACAACCTCTGTTTTGTATTGTCCCTTTGTATTGACATTCGTTCACAAAGCAGTCCGGTGTGAAATCATTTGCGCAGACATAAACGAACTTCGGTAGAGTTGAGGGACCATTTTCTTGGAAAACAAAATTAATCCATCTCGTTTCAGCGGCTCAGATTTCAGGAGTAAATGGAGAGAGCTATGTCGATTAATCCATCCAGCTACAGAACACCTAAAACGCTTAAGAGACATTCTCGTCAGTGCAGCAATGGCGGACTGTACAACTGGCTGTGAACTCGCTCAGGGCGGTTCTATGTTAAAACGGCAGTGTCTGTCAACATTCGTGGGCAGGGCCTGTGGTTAATGTGACGTCACACTGCCAGGGATCTGGAAACGGCTTGTTCTGAGACACTGCTTATGATCTATGAGGATTAAAAAAAGGAATGGTTGGATTTTTATCATTATAGGGTGGTTGTGTACACACACTGCCAACACACATTTATGTCCAAACACCATGAAAAAGTGAATTTTGCATAATAGGTCCCCTTTAATGTACTGGTTTAGACACTATTACAAAAGAGGTATAAACAGAAAATCACAATATATGTTGGACGTGATCCTTATGTTATAAAGAGGAGCGATTCTTCTACTGAAATAGAATATTTGCCTGTCATCGGGACTGCAACTTTTCCAGTGCCCGGTTGCGTAAAGCACCTCAAGTTTTTCCCTTAAGTATGAGACTTAAGGCATGGTTTCCCCTTTCCTATGGGAATGACTTAAGGGGGTTGCATAAAAGTCTTTGATATAATCTCTTAAACATGTTCTCTAAGGGAAACCGCTAAGGATTTCACGACAGCGACCCAGGTTTTGGCGTTATAAAATTCTATTTTGCTGTGGACACGTTATTTGTTAATACAGATAGGGTATGCTACGTATGTAATTTGATCAATGTTTATGTGAATAAATGCTTAAATTAAAATGTTTATCATATAAAGCAACCGATAATGTCTCGTTAGGAGACTTGGATTGAACCTGCTCGCTCTGTGTTACACTTAAGGTGAAGTTTTCCAAAACATATGTTATGCTAAGCAAAATTACACTTAAGGTGCTTTATACAACCGGGCATGGACATCCTTCTACTTCAGAAAACGAAATGAAAGCATACAAAACTATGTAGGCATACTACTTTTTTTGTTAGTGATTGCAAATGCAAGTTGTATTAATTTTTGACAAAGAGTTCACTGCACACACAAGCATTCCCTGTTGAAAAAATCCGACTATCCGACTCAGCTTCTCCCGACTGCAGACACAGAATTACAAATCACTTTTTCCTGCTTTTTTCAGTCAATTTCTTGCATTTCACCCCTGATGAACAACAACTTTTGGTACACGATAAAGGCTCCTTATGGTTTCTTGGTTTGATCGATTAGAGCAACCATAAATTACGCAAAACATAGGCATTTCATAATGCTTCCCTATGCAGAAAAGCACTTCCTGCCCTTTATCGGCATTTCGTGCCACCCTGTGATGTCATGTGCAAACAACCTATTTTAGAAGGTTATTTTGTCATTTAACATCAGAGTCTGATAGCCCCTCCCCCTCCACTAAAAGCTGCGTCAGTTGAGTGCATGAAGTAAAATGACACGGCGTTGAAAGAAAGAGTTTTTTAAAGAAACAGTCACTTTATCTACTAAATTTGTGCCCTCATGTCAAACATTTAAAATGCTGCAGTACCTTTTCATATAGTATTTACATACAAAATTATTTTTTTAACCTGCAATATGCCCTTAAAGTGAGATTCCAGTCCAGAGGGAACGAAGGGCACTGCGAATGGCATAGGGAATAAGGGAACACTGATACATCCCTTCACAGGAAGTAGAAAGGAAAAATCACCCAACTGTCATTGTGCACCGCATGTCGCGTCACCAGTCAGAACGATGGAGTAGAGCCGTTGAAAGTTTTGAAATGGCTCTGCGATGGAGAAATTTATGTATGCGTTTTGCGTATTCATAAATTTTGTTATTATACAAACTAGATTGTAGTATTTGATAGTATTTATGAATGGTTTTGGCGATGAATGTTACATTTGCATATTCTATTTTATGAATAGGCATGACAAAGTAAAAGGTTCAGGTTTACTATGCGGAAAAGAAACGTAGATGTCTTCAGGATCAGAATCAGATTCAGAATCAAATGTTTGCAAACATCCACAAAATACCTACGTGATGTAGGTATTTTGTGGATGTTTGCAAACATTTGATTCTGAATGAGTGCTGCACGGCTAACATGGCTAAAGCTACACACTGTTGGAGAGACTCAATAAGAATGAAGATGCGTTTATGAATTATACAGACTGCAAGCATTTCGGGTTAAAAATGATAATAATGACATGGCTGTGGTATCCGTCAATACAGTAAGAAAAAATTGTAACTTTAGCCATATTTAACAGTACATTAGCAATGTGCTAAAGAAAACATATTCAGAAAGACAATTTGCAAACATCACAAAATATATATGAAATTGGATCAAAAACAGTTGGTATCGATCCATCCTTGAGAATCAACTTCAAATCAAATCAAATCAAAGAATCAAATCAAATCCTGTGTTTTACTGACCCTTGTGTGCAAAGCAGTCTGGTGTAACATGACTTGCACAGACTGGTATATTAATTTATTTGGACACATTCCCTTCAGAATTAAAATTACACCACTACGTCCTTAGTGGCTCAGATGCCAGGAGTTTATGGAGACTCATGTGTTCTATTACAGCCATTAACAGATCAGTGAGTGGCTCGTTCTTGAGTGCTCCTGTCCTGTAGAGTTTTGCTCCAACACAACTCAACTTTCTTCATGTGGCTTTAGTAATCCTGAAGACATTCAAGTGTGTTTGATCAGGGTTGTAGCTAAACTGTGACATTTAAGTAGCTTTTATAAACGTGCCTTAGAACAAAACATTGCTGATGTGCATCATGAGACAAAACTATGGCAGTGACATTTTTTAAGATATGTCAGTGCAAATTGCTTTCCATTAAATCAGCACAAACATGCATTTTAGTCTGGGACAAGGCTTAATTTTTGTCTGTGAAACTGGTAGAATGAGAATTTCTTTAGACATATAGAAATAAAGTCAAACTACGTAATACGTGAAGCTGTTAATGCTGTTTGAGCACTTGTTTAATCATCCTCTGCTGAGAGCTTGAGAAATTTAATGCCTTTTATCTCGAGTCAGTTTTAGTTCTTGTGTTTCTCCTTTTTTCTGTTCTTGTTGTTTATCTTTCCTTCAGTGATTCTGTTTAATGTTAACAGCAGGTGTTCATCGATATTTGGATTCACTCTGTCAAGTGGACGATATCACTAATCTAGTGTAGGGAATAGTGAATGAGGGTATATGGTGTGATTTGGAACACAGCCTCGGAGTGTCGATTCTGAACACTGATAATTCAATATAGTTATATTGCAGTAGGCTACCTTATCAAAAACAACAAATGTTACCAAGAATACGTTGTTTTCTATGGTATATTGGTGTTTAATGGAAAACGGTTCTTATCACCTGCACCTGCACGCCCTCATTAAGATACCTTTCAAAAGCTCCCTGTGCACTTCACCACTTTGTCTGGTCTTGTCGCACGATTACACAGACTCACCCAGCTTCTTACCTGTTACCTACCTACCTACCTACCTACCTGCCGATCCTGTTCCTATCCTATCCTGTCTTCTGTCGTCTGCCTGCCATTCTTCTCGTCATCCACCGGATTCTCTGGATAACATCACTGCCTTCACCGCACCTGCACACATAAGAGACTGCATTACCACCAGCTAAGTCCACCTGCAATTCTCAGTCAGTACGTTTACATGGACAACAATATTCCGATATTAACATGATTAAGACAATACTCTGATTAAGAAACTACCACGTAAACAGCGATTTTTGAATACCTTAATCCGGCTAAAGTCATACTCGAAGTAAACACAAATCGAATTAATACAGGTGGAGTATTCCTATTTTAGTCGCATTATTGGAGTGCATTATAGACATGTACACACCTTAATCACGCTATTAACGTCATGTGGGAGTTTTCGCCGCATTTTGCAACAAGATACATAATACACATACGGCAGTGGTCAACCGTTTGATGGCAAACAAGAGAGCAAGCTTCAAGCAGGAAGCCACAAATCAAATTCCTCTCATCTCATCTCTCATCCAGTATCTCTGAGTTTGTTGCGGTGGCATGAATGAAATGTTGCCAAATTAAAGTACATAGGAGGCCTTTTGCTGGAGAATTTGTATCCAATATGTGCATGATTTATAAATGGAGGGATTGAATTAGTAAATCGTGCGCACAATTTATAAATTTTTTCTTGCATGTCATATGCGGGGCTCCGTATAGTATGTCAAATAATTAACTGCGCTTGAAGCTTACGTAAAATTTCACGAGTTCGTTTCCTCATAAAATCTTTAAGCTAATAAGGTTAAGCGTATTTGGCTTGCTGTCCGCTGTGGAGGGGCTCGAGGAAGCAGCTTAAACTCGAGCTTGGATATACCCCCCAGGGACTACTAGTGCCTGGAAGAGGAGTACGATAGATGAGATGCCTAAATTATGTGGTGGAGCTGGGGACGTGGAGGGATATCGAAACAACAGATGCCAGAGCAGGGTGAGTAGCTGCTTATATGCTCTGGTCATTAATTGAAAGATTAGGGTTCCAAGCTTTGCTTGCTTTCCTGAAATAAAGACTGTTTAATTTGTACTCATCTTTTCTGCCTTCTTCTGTTCATGACAGAGGACCAGACCTAACTAACGATGCAGAGTACTGCAGGCCCAAGTGGAGATCGTCCAGCAGATCCATTTGCTGATTTGGTTAATGCAGTCCGCCAGTCACTACTTTCCACAACACCGTCTTCTTCACCAGCTGCCTCTGCCAGTCCCATGGCCCGACCAGCAACCTTCACCGGTGAGGCGGAGGATTGCAATGGGTTTCTTCAGCAATGCTCACTATACTTCGACATGCAGCCTCATCTCTTCACCTCTGATAGACCGCGAGTGGCGTTTATGATCAGCTTTCTCTCCGGTCGAGCGTTACAGTGGGCTCAATCACTGTGGCAATCAAACGCTCCGATCACCAACTCATTATCAGCCTTTACAACTCACTTTAATGAGGTTTTCGGTCAGACGGTTTATACTCTATCCATCCATGACCAGCTGTTCAACCTTCGTCAAGGCATGGATTCTGTCAGCACTTATACCTTGCGTTTCCGCTCCCTGGCAGTGTCCAGCAGATGGAATGAAACCGCTCTTCTTAACGCATCAAGGACTCAACGCTGACACATGTCATTTTAAGGTGATTTATGATGATGAGATATGACTTGAAACCTTCTTCTAGAAAACCATCTGAGTATCACAACGTCTCTCTACATGAACAGTACATCAACCCGCTCTGCATCCTCCGCCCACCATAACACCTGTCGCCTTTCCAGCACCTGAACTGATGCAAATCGACTCTTTCACCTCACGCCAGTGGAGCGTCAATGAAGGATCCTTAACCATCTTTGTCTATAGTGTGGGGGAGATGGGTACATAGTTTGACCCCCTCGCCCAGCGGTGAGTACCATACAACTTCCTCCTAAGATCGCTCCTTTATTGAGAACTACTGTACACATCTTAACACGTAATACTTCTGTTTCAGCACAAGCCCTCATCGATTCCAGTTTAGTTGGGAATTTCATCTCACCTCCTCCTTCAAGAACTCAACATCAAAAGGAAATGCTGTTCCCAAAACCTAAGACTTCATATGATCCTGGGAAAACCGCTGGGCCATGGTCGCATCTGCCATTTCTCCCCCACTGTTACGCTTCGCATTGTCTGCCTCCAATCTGAGGAAATATTGTTCATGGTACTGGAAGGATCCACCACGACAACCGCTTGTCTGAAGCAAGCGGTTGGCAACCCAACTACCACCTCATCGGCCATGGGACTGTGCCATCGACCTGTTACCTACTACCTGGTAAACTTGACTCTGCTGAAAGGTCAAGTTTACCCTTTTTCCATTCCGGAGCAGAAGACCATGGAGGAGTACATCTAAAAAGCACTCCAACAAGAGTTAATTCGACCATCTATGTCCCCAGCCGCTTCAAGCTTCTTCTTCGTGGCCAAGAAGAACGGAAGCTTGAGGCAGTGTATTGATTACCACACACTCAATGTGAAGCTAGAGAAATGTGAGTTCCATACCACCTCTGTCCATTTCCTCGGTTATGTCATAGACCAGCACGGCATCTAAATGGATCAGAGGAAGGAGGGAACCATCCGGAGCTGGCCACCACCTACCACCATAAAAGAACTCCAAAGATTCCTGGCCTTTGCCAACTTTTACCGCCACTTCATCAAAAATTACAGTCTGCTCAGTTCACCACTCACATCCCTCCTGAAAAACCGGCACAAATCGCTGTCCTGGACACCATCTGTCACCAATGCCTTTGAGAGCCTCAAAGAAGCCTTCGTGTCTGCTCCAGTTCTCCACCATCCTAACCCAGAATTGCCTTTCATCGTGGAAGTTGACGCTTCCACAATTGGAGTTGGAACTATATTGTCCCAGCTGCAGGGTGACCCACAATGCCTCTATCCATGTGCTTTCTATTCCAAAAAGCTGTCCCCAGCGGAGCAGAATTATGACATCGGCAACCGTGAGCTCCTGGCAATAAAGCTTGCGTTGGAGGAATGGAGACACTGGCTGGAGGGAGCCAACTATCAGTTTAAGGTCATCACAGACCATCGAAACCTGGAATATCTATGTGAAGCCAAGCGTCTTACCCACCGTCAGGCCCGGTGGGCCTTGTTCTTCACAAGGTTTGACTTCGTCACGTATTGACCTGGGCACAAGAATATTAAAGCTGATGCCCTCTCTCGCCTATACCATCCTGATACTGAACCCAAGGCTCCTGAAACCATTCTCCCTCCAGCCATGGTAGTCAGCCCTATCCAATAGTCCACTGACGATCAAATCCATCAAGCCACCATTACTGAACCTGCTCTGCCGGGAGGTCCTGATGGGCGAACTTACGTTCCATGTACCTGTTGCCTGCCCCTCATGGACTCAGCTCACACATCTCCGGGCTCTGGATACCCAGGTAGTCAGCGAACCCTCTCGCTCCTCAACCAACGCTACTGGTGGCCATCCATGGCCCAGGATATCGATTCTCGAAATCCTGCAAGCTGATCCCTATGAAGGGTCTACCTACCACCTTTGAAGCAGCCGAAGCACTCTTCCAACATGTCTTCTGCCACTTCGGTCTGCCCAAAGACATAGTATCAGACCAAGGACCACAATTTATCTCCCGAGTCTGGCAAGCCCTCTTCAAACTCCTTGGCTTCACCATCAGTTTATCCTCCGGCTATCATCCTCAAACCAACGGCCAGACTGAGCGCAAGATCCAGGAGATCGGGAGGTACCTGCAGTCATACTGCCACCAGAACCAGAAAAGCTGGAGCCGGTTCCTCCCCTGGATGGAATATGCCCAGAATTCTTTCTGCGAATCCACCACTGGACTTACTCTGTTCCAGTGTGTGCTTGGATTCCAACCACCCTTATTCCCATGGTCCGGCAAGCCATCTGAGGTTCCAGTTGTTAACTGGTTCCAGCAGAGCAAGAGGGTATGGGACTCAAATCATGTACATCTACAAAGGGCAGTGTGAAGACACAAGGTCCAAGCTGATGCCCGTAGATCTGACACTCCACGTTACCAGCCCGGACAAAAGGTGTGGTTATCCACCAGGGACATTCATCTTCGCCTGCCCTGCCATAAGCTGAGTCCCCGCTATATAGGTCCTTGCACCATGCAGAGCCAGCTCAACGAAGTCACCTATCGCCTAAACCTTCCTGCACAGTACAGGATCTCACCTTCATTTCACGTTTCACTGTTCAAACCCTTCACTGAACCTCTGTTGTCTTCCCTCACAGGATCTGGTGACTATGGCGTACCTCCTACTCCTGAAATCGCTGACGTGGTGTCTATCTACCGGGTCCGGCCCATCCTCAACTTGCGACAACAGGGAAACATCCTTGAGTACCTGTTCAACTGGGAGGGCTACGGCCCTGAGGAACGCTCCTGGGTAGCTCGAGACGACATCCTCGACCCATCACTCCTAACCTAGTTCCATCTAGACCATCCTGATCGTCCTGCCCCCAGAGGTCGTGGATCATCCCTGTCGAGGACGGGGTACTGTCACGGACTCAGTCACACCATCAATCTAGCCATCAACACCAGATCTGCCCACTTGTTCATAATCTTGTACCATATTGATATAAAAAGACAAAGAGAAAGAAAATGTATTCCATTCTTTATCAACAACATAAAGTACAACGTCAGAACACCGGCTCAGTATTGGCCGACACTGTACATGTGAGCAGCACGAAACATGCGTGTGATGCTGATGAATGAGCTAGCCAATGAGCTGATGTTCTGACGTAGAACCCGGGAGCGCTGCACTGTGTTTACTACATCACAGGGAGGAGAAGAAATTGTTGAATAAAGTTTTTATTTTTGTTTTGTTTTTTGCACACAAAAAGTCTTCTCGTCATTTCATAACATTAAGGCTGAACCACTGTAGTCACATAGATTATTTTGACAATGTCTTTACTACCTTTCTGGACCTTGAAATTTAGAATAACATTGCTGTGAATAGGGAGATCAGAAACCTCTCAGATTTCATCAAAAACATCTTAATTTGTGTTTCGAAGATGAACGAAGGTCTTACAGGTTTGGGACGACATGAGGGTGAGTAATGAATGACAGAAATTTTTGGGAAAACTAACCCTTTAAGGGCTGTGTGTTGTTCCTGAGTCTAACACTAAGAGGTGCTGTTGAACTCTGAATGAGACATGGTACACAGACTCCCTGTGAGACTAATTACATACCAGGCAAATATTTGTATAATTAAACATTCAGGGGGACAGATAAAAATGGGTGAATTTTGCCAATCTTGTATCATTAATAAAAACTAAAGTGTGTCTTTTTCAACATCAGATGATATTTCTTTTTATAAAAGCAATAAAATGTGACTCCACAGGTTAATTGTATGTTTGTTATAAGGATGAATAATTTTAATTAAATTAGAGTGATAAGTGATTGAAATGTGATTTTAATGTGATGTAATGTCTTGTCTGGACTTTTGTTGTATTTCCTGTCCTAGTGCCATGTTTGTAGTTCATTGTAGTTTTTCATGTTGATTAGTCTTCCCAGGTGTATCTCGTTACCTCATTACCTTGTTATCTTGTTTGCCCCTGTGTATATATAGGCCTTGTGTTTCATTTGTTCTCTGTCAGTTGTTGAATGTGATGGTCTCAGTTTCTGTTGTGCTTTTGTTTCTTGTATGTTAGTTTCTTTATTAAAAAACCCTTGCGTTTAGATCTGTGCCTCAGCCTGCTTTCTCCGGACATTACACATGATCTGAACTTTGCTAGTGAATCAATCAAAAATATTGACATTTGTCTTACATATGTCACAGGAAAAAATATGGTGACCTGTTTATTAACTCTTTGTGAAGAAATATTATGTTGGTTTTGCTTCTTGCAGCTGTTTATAGTGGTCAGTGATTTACTCTCTCTGTGAAAGTTTCATGAAAGACTTTGTCTCAATTCGCTGTAATTTATTCTGCATACTCCTTGTGACAGAAGTCAGCTTTGTTTTTTATTCTTTTGCAATTTCAAAGTTGAGCGTTTTTATGAATCAATTCCTATTTATCCACTTAAAGCAAAATCCTTTTGTCCAAAATACAAAGTATTGCTTTATTGAGTTTGCATAAAGCAGAAAATGAAATAATCTTTTAAAGGAAAAGAGACAAATGCAATGCAGCTGTGATAAGTCGATAGTTATTTTGTCTCAGAGCAAGAAAAGCGGAACAATAAAGCCAAACAGTCCTTTATATTGTGTGATAAAGGGACATTTTAGATAAAATGTGCTTTGTAAAAGTTTCTCAACTAATTAAACAGTCTCAATAAATTCCAAACAGTCTTCAATATGTGCAAAACTACCCGAACGAGAGCCATACTGAGGTTCGGAGTGAACTGGATTTCAGTCTTTTGCACTTAACATTCACTTTGCACATGTGCTATGATTAATTTTACACATCATTCCTAGCTCACTGCATGTATGAAACACTGTCGTTTACTGCTCCATTTCAATTAGCACCTGTGATTTCATAGTTTTAAAAAAAGCACATTACGTCGTCAACATTACCAGATTTACCTGCGAATCAGAGATCTGTCCGTCTGCATCAATGACTTCTAAAAGCATCTTAAATCAAACTGCATGAATATACTTTCAAATTCAGATTGATATTCTTAGAAGAAAAGGTCCTATACAGAATCTTAAAGGGGTCCGTCAGGCGCTTCATATATAGAGCCTTTTAGGGGTTCCAATTTTAAATTTTAAATTATATTTTATGAATTAAACAGTTTGTAAACATACTTTATCACTAGAAAAGTGGCTTGGACAATCTTTAGTTTTAGCAAATCAGCATATTAGAATGATTTCTGAAGGCACAATTTTTGTCAGCAATCTATTGCATTTAAGAATTACAGCAGTTTTAAGAATTTTAAACTCGATAACAAATCTCTCATTTGAATATCAGAGACATTAAAGCAGATTGTTTTGCTGTTATTATTCACGTTGTTAGATATAAGCATGTTGACAAGAAAAAGAAAATTGATGGTAGAAGACTGATTATGCTACTAATGTCTCTAGTGCCTCTTGTGGCAAAACTAAGAACTAAGAATGCAACTAGCTTATGTTGCATAATGAATTGCACTCTGACATTTCAAAATGCAATAAGAGCTAGAAATCAAACTTGTGAGGCTATAACAATCTGTATTTAAGTATTTGCAAATGTTTTGGGCCTTAGAGAGATGGTTAACAAGACTAGAACAATCAAAGAAGGTATAGTTCAAATGAATGTATATTTTTGGACATGATATCTTGTTAGAAACGCCTCATGCCACTCACATCCAGAACTGAACAAAGTGCTGGATTCAGTGCTTCAGAATCCCTTTGATCATTATGAAATCCAAATCTATGTGCACTTTTATAACAAGATTATCTACACGCATGAACACGCCTCAGTGTCACACATGTAGATAAAACACATTCACCTCATTCAGCACTCCAGATTACATTTGCTGAATTCTCCTTCACTGCATGTATCTGTTTCTGAACACGCTTGTGCATGCCAGCACTGCATGTGTGTTTAATTATTCTAATCCGGTTCTCCATGTGCTCCCTGCTGACTTCATTGCATATATTTAATTCAGTAAAACACAAATATAGTGGCACACAAGTTGACTGCACACAAAACACTAATCTTAATCAACCAACCTCCAAGAGAGAGGAACACAGACGTGTCTTTTCATAACATTACTGTAGGCGGACTTGAAAAAGCAACATGCATGATGATCATTGCTGGTGTTAACTGATGGCACTACTCATTTTGTCTGCAGCTCTGTTGATCTATTCATCAATCCTTCCGTGTGTGTGTTTTGAGTTTATTACAGGCCTTTAAAGCTTGTTAGCCATGGCCTGGCTTTAACTGGTTTAACCTCACCGCTGCTGCAGAAACAAAAAGTAAGCGCCCACCTTTCTAGCGGCCTTACAAAAGTTGTATCATTTACATTTTGTCATTTTCTCTAAAGCGACTTACAAATGAGAATAGTAGAAGCAATCAAATCAACACGAGTGCAACAGAATGCAAGTGCCGTGTCAAGTCCCAGTTTCACGAGCAAAGTGCTCATAGCAATGTTTTTATTTTAATTTTTTATAAATAAACACAAACAGATGGAGAAAAAGAATAGAAAGAGAATAGAGGGTATGCATTGACGTCACTTTCCCGCCAGAACACGCTCCCTCGGCTGGACTGAGTGGTAAAAGAACCTGCTCCATGACTGGATTTAATAGGGGAAACTGCGAAAATGCGAGTAAAACAAACAATAACATTAAAGGTTGGGCTCGAAAGTGTTCCTTATAACATGTCAAAGAAACCTAATCCATGGATATTGACATGCAGCCAGGAATTGTGTTTCCTGACATTTATATGGGCCTGATTTCGACGCTGGGGAAATACATCAAGCAAATCTGCCTGTGAACGCTTTAACTACAATATAGGTAGGTCTAAATCGGAGTAATGACTTATATCAATGTTATATATATCGCCATTTCGTCCAGCCTTAAAACTTGTGTAGTTTTTGTCAGTGTTTATTTAAAAACACCCAATTATGCAGAATATAAGATGGTAAATATTCAATCGATGAGTTGTATATAATATATAATAACAATATATAACAATACAATATATAGGGTATGATTTTACTGCAAAATTCAACATTTGACACAAAATGATACATTTCTCTGCCTGGAGTCCAGTTGTTTCTGTGGATTGCAGTGTTCAATTTGCTTCTTTTTTCTGTAGCTTTCGGCAGTCTGTAAAAATATACCTCAGATTTTGTGTCAAAGCTATTTGTACAGTCAATCGCAAAGCTCTTTCCCATTTTGGATGTGTTTAGTGTGTTTTTCACGGCATTCACGCTGAAAACCAATGCTGCCACTCAGTCTTTTTGCCACTCAATGGGCGTAACCACAGTCATAATGGCCGACTATGGCGTCACGTGCATACCCTCTATAGAAATCGAAAAAAGAAAAGTACAATTATAAATAAAAAGTAAGTGCTAATATTACTGGGTCAATTGTTGCCGAAAAAGATATGTCTTTAGCAGTTTTTTTTAAATGGCTAAAGACTCAGCTGCTCGGATAGAGCGTGGTAGGTCATTCCACCAGCAGGGAACAGACTAGGAGAAGATCTGTGAGAGTGATTTTGTGCCGCTTTGGTATGGCACCACAAGGCACCGTTCACTTGCAGAACGCAAACTTCTGGAGGGCGCATAAGTCTGAAGTAGTGAATTTAGGTATAGTAGTGCAGAGCCAGTGGTTGTTCTGTAGGCAAACATTAGAGCCTTGAATTGGATTCTCGATCAGTTGTAGAGGCTTGACAATGCATGCTGCAAGGCCTGCCAAGAGAGCATTGCAAAAGTCCAGTCTGGATAGAACAAGAGCTTGGACAAGAATTTGTGTGGATTCGTTGTAGCGATATGATCTGTGAAGCGTAAACAATCATCCATCACCACTCCAAGGCTCCTGGCTGTCCTGGAAGGAGTTATGGTTGACGAACCAAGTTGAATGGAGTGGTTATGATGAAGAGTTGGGTTGGCACCAACCACAAGCAGTTCCATGGTCCTTCATCCAGGCAGAAATGGCTGTCAGGCAGGCTGCGATGTGAGCAGCAACCGTCGGATCATCTGGTTGGACTGAGAGGTAGAGTTGTGTGTCATTAGCATAACAGAGATAGGAAAAACCATGTTCCTGAATGACAGATCCTAGTGATGACATGTAGATGGAGAAGAGAAGTGGTCCAAGCACTGAGCCTTGAGGTACCCCAGTAGCAAGATGATGCGACTTAGACACCTCACCTCTCCAAGACACCCTGAGGGACCTACCTGAGAGGTAAGACTTGAACCACTGGAGTACGGTTCCTGAGATGCCCTTTGACATGAGGGTTGTCAGGAGGATCTGGTGGTTAACTGTGTCAAAAGCAGCAGACAGATCCAGCAAGATGAGTACTGATGATTTTGAAGTTGTTTGTGCCAGTCTCAGGGCTTCAGTAACTGAGAGCAGGGCAGTCTCAGTTGAGTGGCCACTCTTGAAGCCAGACTGGTTGTTGTCAAGGAGGTTGTTCTGTGTGAGATAAGTAGACAGTTGGTTGAACACAACTCTCTCAAGTGTCTTTGCAATGAATGGAAGAAGGGATACCGGTCTGTAGTTTTCTAAAATTGCTGGATTTAGCGTGGGTTTCTTAAGCAGTGGGGTAATCCTAACCTAATGTACCAGTGTGAAGAGAAGAATTGATAATGTGAGTGAGTGCAGGTACAATTGAGGAGGAGATGGCCTGAAGAAGATGAGTGGGGATAGGGTGAAGTGGACAGGTAGTAGGTTGATTGGAAAGGATGAGTTTGGAAACATCTGCCTCAGAGAGCAAAGAGAAGGAGGGGAGAGCATCTGTGTTTTTTGTTAAGATGTTATTGTCAGTATGGTAAAGGATTGAACTTCCATTCATTGGACATAAGCAGACCAGTACCACCACCCCCCCCAGTCTGGCGTGGGGTGTGAGAGAAAGTGTTGCCGGTGTGGCAGTGTCCTCTGGTTTGATCCATGTCTCAGTCAGAGCCATGAGATGGAGACCTGAATGAGTAGCAATAGATTGACAATTCCAGAGACCAATAGGAATAGAAAGTAATGTACTAGATGACATTGGTAAAATACTCAGGTTGTTATGATTGCACTGCCTCCAACGTGTGGCACGCGATTTACGAGTGTTAGTAATAGTGGGAATTTGGAAGCACATTTCTAGAACAGGTCGCAAGACAGACAAACAAGAACAAACTGTATAAAAGAGGAAGGAAAGAGGAAAAAAGAAAAGAGCAATACTCAAGTGCCTTGTTGGGGTTCTTTGCTCGGTGGAGTCGTGCAGGTAGAGTCGTTGGTCTTTACACTCTTCGGTCTTCACACGATGAGGGCTTCACACAAGGGCTGCTGTGTCCGCTGCTGCGGTAAACTACACAGTTTTATACCCACTTTAGTTTTATACAACGTTAATTAGTTCAGCTGGCCACGCCTTAAGTATGTAGATCCTCCTGTTGCTTGACTGCTTCTCTCAAAAGGAGAGTTCCCACAAGGATAGTTCCTCAGGAACTAATTTCTCCCCCGGGCCATGTCCCTGGTTGCATTCGCACTGGGAATAGGAACTGTGAAGCGGCTGACAGCGGCGTCTTTAAGTGCGGCATTTACAAGCTCTATAAACCAGTGAATGGAGGATGCTGTGATCGGAGCTGTTTGTTGTGTGTCATGAGGTTTCGTGATAACAGAGATGAAATGTAAACACAACTGAAAGAACAAAAAGTGAGGCTAAGAGACGAAATCTCCTATGACAACTTTCAGTATCGAGGCGGAGAAAAGAACACAACCCTGCAGAGAACAGGTAAATGCCGTTATCTCTGTTTTCCATGTTCGTGAAGTAAATATGTTTACATGGCATTTTAAAAATGCTGGGTGCTGGTGTTTGACATGCATTTGCGTCACTGATAGTTCCTATAGAGCTGGTTTAGAACCTACTCTGAAGTAGGAGTTAATTTATTTCCCCCAAAAGAACTAAAATTGTTACTAGTTCCTGCGGTGCGGACACGGGTACTTCAGCCAATAGTTCTAGGGCTGAATCCCAAATGGCACCCTAAACCCTCCCGGTCTTCCTCTGAGTCCACTTTGACTGCCGGTTAAAGTCCTCTACGTAGCTCGCAGACTTGCGGGCCCAGCTGATGTGTGCATCGAGGGCGCATAGCGGCCGCAAAGGGGGCACTCGCGAGCACGCTTCTGAGACCTAAAATGATGAATGGGACATCCTACGGTCTCGTGGACTTAACGGACATGCGCATGCCATGGATGAGATGGAATGGGAAGGGGTCTAAGGAGCCCAGCGGGTGGAGAATTATTAGACTTGGTCTGAGCACATACAGGACACGAAGAAACAAACCGACGCACGTCGCGTGTCTTAGAGGGCCACCAAAATCGTTGGCTAATGGATGCGAGGGTTCCTTTAACCCCCGGATGGATAACCAGTTTAGAGGAATGACCCCAGCGGAGAACAGCGGGCCGCACGCGTGGGGTAACAAACAATTGGTCAGGAGGACATCGTCTGGGAACAGAAACACCAGTAAGAGCGGCCTTGACTTGTTTCTCGATTCCCCAGGAAACGCCTGCCACCACGCAACCCTCCGGTAGGATAGGTTCAGTGGAAGAGGCATCACCAGCAGAACCGAACTGCTGTGAAAGAGCGTCAGGCTTAGTATTCTTTGATCCGGGTCTATAAGAAATAGTGAAGTCAAAACGTCCGAAAAAGAGCGCCCAACGAGCCTGACGAGCATTCAGCCGACCGGATATATTCGAGGTTTCTATGATCCATCCACACAATGAACGGAACAGAGGAACCCTTCAACCAGTGGCGCCACTCTCCCAGAGCCAAACGAATGGCAAGGAGCTCGCAGTTACCGATGTTGTAATTTCGTTTAGCAGACGAGAGGCGGTGCGAAAAAAACGCGCAAGGATGGACCCTATTATCAGTAGAGGAGCGCTAAGAAAGGACAGCGCCCACGGTGATATCGGTGAAGGCATCGACCTTGACAAAGAATTGTTTCGTTGGATCAGGCGTGATAAGAATAGGTGCTGAAGTGAACAGCTCCTTCAGTTTATCAAAAGCGCGCTGAGCTCTCTCGGTCCATTCAAAACATCTCTTTGGCGAAGTGAGGGCTGTTAGAGGTGCGGCAATGTGACTAAAATTTGCAATAAAACGACGATAGAAATTAGCGAATCCCAGAAAGCGCTGGAGAGCAGTACGAGAATCTGGGATGGGCCATTCTATCACCGAGCGTACCTTAGCAGGATCCATGCTGATGCCGTCAGCAGAAATGACTGAACCCAGGAAAGACACAGATTGGGCATGAAAAACGCATTTCTCTGCCTTGACAAAAAAGCTTGTTCTCCAGCAGACGCTGCAAGACACGACAAACATGCTGGACATGCACCGCCAGAGACGGGGAAAAGATGAGAATGTCATCTAAATATACGAAAATGAAAATGTTTAGCATGTCTCTCAGAATGTCGTTAACCAAGGCTTGGAAAACAGCCGGTGCGTTGACAAGGCCGAACGGAAGAACCCGATATTCAAAGTGACCGAGTGGAGTATTAAACGCCCTCTTCCACTCGTCTCCCTCCTTAATACGCACTAAATGGTAATCGTTACGGAGGTCTAATTTGGTGAAGATCCGAGCCCCCTGAAGCAGCTCAAAGGCGGATGACATAAGGGGCAAAGGGTAGCGATTCTTGACCGTTATATCATTCAACCCTCTATAATCAATACAGGGGTGCAACGAGCCGTCCTTCTTTTTAACAAAAAAAATCAATGCACCAACAAGGAGAGGTGGAAGGAATGATAGTACCGGCAGCCAGACTTTCAGATAAATATTTCTCAAGAGCCTCGTGCTCAGGGGCAGAAAGAGAGTATAAACGACTGCGGGGAGGAGTTGTACCAGGGAGTAGTTCTATACTGCAGTCATAAGGACGATGAGGAGGGAGAGACGCAGCCCGGGAACGACTGAAGACCACCCGCAGATCGTGATACTCCTCCAGCACTCCGGACAAATCACCAGGCTCCTCCTGCAACACAGAGACAGAAGAGACAGGAGACACAGCAGACACAAGACATTGGACATGACAAGACAAATTCCAAGACTGAATAGTTCCTTGTAACCAGTTAACTTGTGGATTATGTTGAACGAGCCAAGGATGACCAAAGACAATAGGGGCAATAGTAGAATGAAAAATAGAAAAGAAAATAGTCTCTTGGTGGTTGCCTGAGATGGTGAGACTCACCGGTGATGTAACAAAGTGTATTTCAGGCAGCTCACTGCCATCTAACGCAAATACAGGAGTAGGGTCCTCGAGTTTCAACAAAGGAATCTTCTTCTCACAAGCCCACTGCTCATCCATAAAATTTCCCTCAGACCCAGAATCAATGAAAGCTTGGCATGTTGCGGTCGTTCCTGCCCACCAGAGAACTACGGGCAGCGTGGTGATTGATTTGGCGGGCGGAGAACCTGAAACAACGCTCGACAGTATCCCCCGGTCTACTGGCGAGCGTTCCCTTTTAGCGGGCAAACAGCCACCAGATGTCCCGAACGCCCGCAGTACATGCAGAGATGATGGAGGATACGACGCTGACGTTCAGCAGGTGAAATGCGAATACCAGCAGTCTGCATGGGCTCAGGAAACTGAGCGGCTTCAAACGAAACAGTCGCTGGTCCAGGCTGGGGTGGAGATGGAGCTCGCTGGGTACCGCGGGCACGGCGTCGGAGATCAGCACGCTTCTCCAAACGGATAGCCAATTCCACCAGCTGATCAAAGGCAGCGGGGACTTCTCGTGCATAGATTTCATCCCTTATCTCAGGACACAATCCCTCCAGGAATCGCGCCGTCAAGGCAGGCTCATTCCACTCACATGAAGCTGATAGAGTACGAAACTCTATGGAGAAGTCAGAAACTGAGCGCCTTCCCTGACGTAAGACAGCGAGCTGGCGGGATGCCTTGCGTCCGCTTACGGAGCGGTCGAAAACCTTTACCATCTCCTCCTGGAACGAAGAGAAGGACTGACAGCATACCGCCTCCACCTCCCAGACTGCCGTGGCCCAGTCTCGCGCTCTCCCTGTCAGCAAAGAAATTACAAATGCAACCTTCGCACGGTCGGTCGCATAAGTAGTGGGTTGGAGAGAAAATACAACTACACATTGAGTAAGGAAGGCTTTACATTCTGTGGGCTCACCGGCATATCTTGGTGGATTGTTCCCTCTCGGTTCTGGGGCTTGGCTGGGATGCGGAGAATCAGAGAGCTCATGAAGGAGGAATTGAAAACGATGAGATAAGTCTGTCACTTGACCAGCGAGGTTCTCAACCGCATGTCTTGCCGCGGAGAGCTCCTCCTCATGAAGACCGAGCATTGCCCCCTGCATCTCCACAGCGGAGCGAATTGGTGCTTCCTTCGCCGGGTCCATAATGGTCCGGGAATTCTGTCAGGTGACCCTAGATGACCCAGAGGCGAAAGTAGTTTGCAAAGTTTATTTTAGTCCCAAATACAAACAGAAACAGACTGCCAGGCGCGATTTAGCAAACACACTGCAGCTGGTGAACAAAGGATTATACAGCTGCTTCCCGAGTCACAGATCCTCGACTGTAGTCCAACTGGAGTGAAGCGTAGACCGATGGAGAAGGTCCAGGTTGGCAGATAGAAGCAACCACGCCTGCAGACAGGTAACTCTGTACGGCTGAACAGGACAGCAGGAAACAAGGTCGGGCTCAGGACTGGGACTGGGACTCCGAAATAATAGCTGCTAACACACACACAAATTTCGTCAAGCAAGAGAGCGAGAAGCACGTCACACTCACATACAACATTTCCCAGACACAGAAAAGAACAAAGAACAGGGAGAAGTAGGCAGCGTAATCAGCGTGAAGACACAGAACAGGTGCGTGCATGGGAGTGCGAACGCCAGAGGTAACAGGGAACAGCTGAAACCAATGAAAGATGAACGATAGACGGAGAAAAGACACCAAAACAAGAGTAATCAAACCTGGCTCATGACATTACTATTTCGTTCCTTCGATTTATAAATCATGCGCATGATTTATTAATTGAGGGAACTAAATAGTTAATCGTGCGCATGTTTAGTAAATTGAGGGTTTTCTGTAAAATTACAGTGGGGTATTCCATTTATACCACTGTATATGGGTATGTCAAGTCAAGTTTATTTCTAGAGTACATTTAAAACAAGAGAAGTTGACGCTGTACATCCAAAATCATAAAATAAACAACAACAAAGAGACAAAAACAAAACATACAACTCTCAAAACGAATTAAATGCCACAGAATAAAATGTTGTAAGATTCGATTTAAAAGCAGAGAGTGTTGGGGCCAGCCTCACCGACAATGATAAATTATTAATTTAGGGCCAGCAACTGCAAAGGCCCTATCACCTCTATGCTTCATCCTTGCTCTAGGTACAGCCAGGAGCATGTAGTCTGCCGACCTAAGGGACCTTAATGGGACATAGCCGATGGTTTTATGGGGTCAGAAAGGTAAATGTGACTAGTAAACGTAAAGGTATAGGGAAACTTTAGATTTGGGTAGGTGAAAAAAAAAAAAATTAAAGCTGCAAGCAGCGATGAAAGGGCCCTCGCACCCGGGCTCACCGCCACCCGATGATCTTAGGAAAACAGTGAACAGTGGGCGACATCCATGCAAGCGAGTAAATACAAGGGAAATATGGCAAAGTCATTTCAAAGTGCCACACTTCCTGCTGCCAACAGGTGGCGCTTTGACTGTAACTGAATATTGCCATGTAGATGTCTTCAGGCCAGGACTGTTATCAAACATGTGAAGTTTGGAGCAGATCAAACATTGTATGCCTGAGTTACAACAACTTCCTGTTTTGTTCCGTTAATCGCATACATTAGCACTTAGCCAAGTGTTGCATGATTTAACGTGTTTCTAGCATGTTTAGCACTTTGTGGCATATTGAAATGTGTTTCTGGGAGTGAGTTACAGTATAAAGCTTGCCATTTCCTTGCCAGCAGGTGGCGCTATGACTAACTGAATATTGGCATATAGATGTCTTCAGGCCGGGAATCTTATCACACATGTGAAGTTTGAGGCAGATCGGACATTGTATGCCTGAGTTACAACAGCTTCCTCTCTCATGTTGAAACATCAGACTTTGTCAGGCCGCCACGGACACGCCCTTCAACGGAAACTCAAGTTCATCGCAATTTAACATCACTAAGGCCTCAAGATTAGACTGACCATATGTGATGTGGTTCTGTTTAAATGTCTATGAGGAGTTAATCACAGTGTAAAACATGTAATTTCCTGTTACCTACAGGTGGTATTATGACTGTAACTGAATATTGCCATGTAGATGTCTTCAGGCCAGGACTCTAATAAAACACGTGAAGTTTGGGGCAGATCAGACATTGTATGCCCGAGTTATAACAACTTCATGTTTCATGGAACATCAAATTTTGTCGGACACGCCCTTCAGCGAAAACTCTAGATCTTCACAATTTAACATCACTAAGGCCTTTAGATTAGACTTACCAAATATGACCTTGATCTGATTAAAGCTCTAGGAGGAGATTGTTAAAGTACAACGTCTGGAAATGGCAAAAATTCCACACCTTTTTTCAAAGTTAATTCAAAATATCAGACTTAATGTCAGTTTTCAGATTTTGCTCCAAGATACTTTTTTTGTAGGTATTGGGCTGTTATGTGTGTACCGAATTTCATACTTTTACGTGAAACATAGCGTCAGGGGCACTTTGTTGAAATTTTCTATCGAGCCATTTTGCCACACCTAATTCTGAAACACATATCAGATGTAAATTTTCACCACTTCTGACGCGTGTGCAAAAGTTTCATGAGTTTTTGAGCATGTTTAGACCCTCAAAAATGTGATTTCCCTTTCATTGCGAAACATCAATCTTTGCCAGGCCGCCACGGACACGCCCTTCAGCGAAGCCTTTAGATTAGACTGACCAAATATGATGTTGATCTGATTAAAGCTCTAGGAGGAGTTCGTTAAAGTACAACGTTTGGAAATGGCAAAAACTGCCAAAATATTGCTAAGAAAATTAAAAATATCTCAATTCCTGTTGGGTTTACAGATTTTGCACCCGGGGCTTTTTTGTAGGTATTGGGCTGTTACATTTGTCTACAGAATTTCATACCTGTACGTTAAACGTAGCACGAAGGGCGCTTGATTGAAATTTTGTAGGTGGCGCTATCGAGCCATTTTGCCACACCTAATTCTGAAACCCATATCAGATGTAAATTTTCACCACTTCAGACACGTGTGCAAAGTTTTCAAGCATGTTTAGGCCCTCAAAAATGTGATTCATTTCGAAGAAGAAGAAGAATTGGCCAAGCACCTCTTTTTTAAGGTTTATTGCAGCACAGACAACATATACTATCATTTTTTTTTTTTTATCACTTTCAGTAGTGTTTTATGTAACTTCAAAGGGTTTCCTGTAAAATTACACCAAAATTTTGTATTTAGACCACTGTATGTGGGTAAGGGAAGCTTTTCAATTTGGGTAGGACAAATCCAAGTGGAAATGCCCAAAATGGTTCCCAATCTTAAATAGAGATATTAACTATTTATTCAAAATTTGGCACATTTGCCTACAGAAAAAGCGATTAGAGAATGAAGGGAAAAAAGAAGAAAGCGAAAGATCCCATTTGTTCTGAGAAGCTTCTCTGGACCAATACTAATCTCACTCCAACACAATCTGTTTGATGTTCAATTAGCTGCACAGAGTCTCGTTCAGCACTATTATCATCCAGAAGAGCGTCGCTCGCCTGCCTACACACTAACTGCCAGACTAAATGAAGTCTGAATTAAAGATGAAGCGGGGGATAGTCTATATGCTGTCGTCTGTATTGTGTGGCGACTGTATAATTGTTGTATTATATTAGTTGGCTGATAACCTGTACTGCTCTTGGCAGCTTGCTGATATGATTCTTATACAGAAGTAGCTGCATATTTGAACACTGTCAGCGGATGAAAAGCTCTAATCAGGTACGTGTGAGAAACCTTTGGACTATAAAACATCACTCAAGAGTCTCTTGATCACACTCACTCAAGGACCATGGCCATGACTGCAGCTGACAAATTCTTATAGTTGTTTGAGTTTTACCTTCTTTCTTGCTCCTGCATTTACTTCTGTATTTTATCCATTTAGTACACATTACAGCAGCATGTGTGAATACTGTATCTTAAAACATGAGGAGCTGAAAAGATGTGCCTATTCCTGATCTAATGATCTGTGTTGAACACTAATGTTGTGCAAAAGTGGTATAAAACAGTAGAAAAGGTATGTACTTAGTCATGTAGTATAATAATCAGGTAACAAAAATATGTTCTAAGAACATTTCGCTAACATTCCAATTGAGTAACGAAAACGCTATTTCTGAATGTTCAAAACGTTTTAAAAACGTGGTTATGAGAATGTTAAAGGGCCTCTATGTAATAATGACACCCAGTGTTCAAAATAGGTACTGCAGTCCAAATTCAAAATATTGTTTGGCCCGCCCCCTCGTTCAAAGACGCGGTTGCCAGCAACAATAGGGAGCGCAATTCACAATGAAAGCTGAGGAGACTTACAAACTGTAAGCTGATGAGTTGATTTATCTGTTTTAATATGCTGTTGTTCATAGAGATATTTAGATGGATTCAGAGGCTTTTTAGGTCAGGTAGAATCTGCGATTCTCTGACCAGTTTGTTTGTTGGTTTCCATGGCTGCAATTCTCGGTGTTTTCCGCCAACTGGCAACCTGTGATGTCGAAATACTATTGGATAAACTGGCAGCTCATGTTTCGCACAGACCAAAACAAAGACAGACATTCCGACACGGAACGCACATTTTCAAAGTAGAATATCTGGCTGTAGCATTGTTTTTCTGAGGAACAAGTAGGTGAACTCAGCATGTTTCCTAAATATCTGCAAACATATCGGGGTATTTTTATGCTTTATTAAAGTAAAAATCTTACATAGAGCCCCTTTAAGGGAACATTCCATTCTATCATTCTTTAAATTGGAATATTTTGAATGTTCTCTGAACATTCTAAAACAAGTATAGGCCTAACATTTAAAATCTTTTAGACAAATATCCAACTAAACCATTTAGAAAAAAGTTCCATGAACGATGTATAATATTTAGTTCTATCCTTTTGTTCATATTTAAGTGTATTATTTGAAATGAAAAACTGTCATTAATTTATTTGAAAGAAACAATACATAATATTGTAATAGAATAAACAATATTATTTAAGGCCTTGCTAAAGGCTTTCGTTGGGAACAGGTCATGCTGGTATGTTGAAATGGAGAGCTAATGCATATGAAACAATACATATTTTACAATGGTAATTCACAAATTAGTATGATACGTTGTCACAAGAACTCATTATGTTGCACATTTAATTCAGTTCAATTTAATGCATTTGTGGAGACGTTTATCCAACACTACATTCAAACTACACATTTTTTGTGTTCATCCACTGCCTGGGAATCGAACCTTTGGGTTTCGTGTTAATAGCACAATGCTCTACTGTTTGAGATTTTATTTATTTATTTATTTTTGCATTTAAAAAAGCTATTTTGTGTAAAAATATCAACTTTTGTCGATCAAACAAGAGATTTGTAATCAATAGTACCTGAAGTAAGCTATCCATTAACTATTTCCCATTCACTCCTCTTTTAACATAAAACTAAATAATGACACATTTGTCACAAAAAACAACTAACAATGTATAAGTGGAACTAAGCATGCAATAATGCATTTGAGCCCTTTAATATCTGCATAGCCAAATATAGATATTAAACTAATTTGAGCTCTAGCACTTCAAGTGTTTATTTGAAGGCTATTGAATATATCTGAAAGGAAAAATGAGGAATAACCCAGAACAACCCAGAATTTAAGAAACATTTTTAAAAATTAAAGGAGGCAAGAAAGGGGGAAGGGCATGAGAGCAGCATTCAAGTTGGTGAAGTGTGAGACAAAAGTTTTTGAGTATAGCGGGACACATGATTCCTTGACGCTGCAGAGCTGCTGCATATTTGATGCTTCACTCAAGCTCATTCTCAGACCGTTCAGAGTCACGGCTGTTATTTCCACACTAGACCCAGCAAATCCTCAAATAGATTTGACTCCATTGAGGATTCACTGCGTGACAGTTTGCAGTCGCGTTTCCACACAGACTAAGAAAACAACAGTGAATGCTGGATGTTTTTTTTTGAGGAGGTGCTGGTGCTTCACTCCATTCCACATGAACAAAAAGAAAGATAATTTTTTTCTATTTCTAGCGGCATCGTCAGTATCGACTATCTGCTGTTGTTTACGTGGCATCTGCAGTAGTTTCTTTCTGACAGACTTGAGAGAGAATGAGTAATGATCATCTATAATGGATATTGCAATATGCAAAAGATGAGCATGGCATCAAATGACACAATTCATTGTAAAACCTGGAATAAATGTGTACAATGTCGACTCTTTGAGCTGAACTCTCTTGCTCTACTCAGCAGGAAGTATAAACATAGATGCATATCAGGGTGGAGTGATATAACTTAAAAAACATTGTGCTTTGATATTTTTAAGCCGTATTTATTATAAATGTCAAAATGTGTAAAAATGTATATTGTGAATTAAAAAATTAGATACAAGAAGTAAAATAGAATAAAAATCTAGTTTAAAATAATCAAGGCATGTTTTGGCACATTGTTATACTAAAAATATTCAAGAAAGAATATTTAATATACTTATAAAATATATAAATATATTTTACAATTTGAATACACTGAAATGAACTGAGCTTATATAACGTTCTCCTACTTATGAGAAGACAAAAAAGGATTGTGAAACTATCGACACAGAACCTTCAATTTTCAAATAAGAAGTGCAGTAGATTCATTGCAATATATCATCAGCAAAATCATCACAAATATATCAAGAATACTCATTATATGTTACCCCATCCTATACACCCCCCAAAACCCACATTCATCATCTGACTAAACAAACTTTCCTCCAGGGCCCTTTAAAATTGACAAAGCTTATAACAAACCATGATGCATGTTGATGAGAGCAAATGCATGTTTGAGTTTGTGTGAATTTTCGTACTGCATAGTGTATAGGCTAACTTTCAACATACCTCCAGAACTACTTCAGAAACCTGTTAAAAGCAAAATAAGCAAGATATCTGCTGGCTGAAATATCTCAGAGAAGAATGGGTTTCCTTCAGAGCGATTGAGAGCTAGGTTTTTTCATGTGGGTGTGAGGACACACGTCAGAGAGGCAGGTGTGTTCCGTCAGATAAAGCAAGCTGGAGATATCATGAACATACGGCTGGACTCGTCTGATGATCCGGTCAGGTTGATAACAGCCTAACACTCTTACAACAGCTGTCAATCAAATTAAATCGTCTCCATATAGCCGAGCTGATGGCTACTGAGATTAGAACGCTGGTTGCTTTACATAAAGTGTTTCTGTCAATTATGTTTTAAACGCTGAATTAGAAATGATCACATATCAGAATCACTGAATAATCTGTTTGGGAAAGTAATTACATTTAATATAATAGTGTTATATTATGTATTCATGTACACAAAAAGATGGTCCTTCATTTCTTGTTCTTACAAAAACAAACAAACAAACAAACAAACAAAAAAACACTGGCAGCTGTGGTTGCTAGAACAATCCTGTAAAAATACAGTAAAAATTTAAACAATTACAGCCTGTAAATTTTACTATTTAAAAATAATTTACTCCCCCACCCCCACCCCGACCCNGAAAATGTAATTGGTAAAACCAACAGGAAAAGAAAACTAAGAAGAAACAATAATTAAAATGAAAAACCAACAAATGTGAAGTGTCACATAGGAAATTCAGGGAATGTCAGTATATTGCTTGTCACTGTAAATTATATGATGATGTTTATTTTCTTCCAAAAATAGTACATTTAACAATATTTGAATAACAGTTGCTGAATATATTAAGGGAACATACAGTTAACAAATTAACAGGCTTTTACTGTAGCCTTTTTACTTTTACAATTACAACCATTTTTATAGTGCAGATTCATTATGTTTTTGGTGAAGTTCGAACTTGTTTCAGTACATGAATCATCTAATCATGATTTACAGAATTACACAAATATGAAATTCTTTTACTGTATAATTTGTCTAGATGAAAACATGCTCTCTCCATAATAAATGATCACTTGGGTTTGTGGCACTTTCTCCAGAGATTGAACTGGCAGGTCAGTCGTGTGACTAGAATGCTGATTTTTAATTTTACAAAATTGCTAGAAAAGAAAAGCTAATTGTCTAAACAAATTTTGTTCCAAATTTTAAGTTTTTGCTTCCATGGTAAAGCAATGTCCAATTTCAAAACAGTTTTCACAGGATATAATGAAACTGCTCCGAGACTTGAAGGTTGAGGATCCAAACACATTATTTATTAGAAGGGTATTCCACAATCGTAATCCAAAAGGCCAGGCAAAGGACATATAAACAGTCCAAGCAAAGATAAAAGCAAGATTCTAAGGCCCTGTCCACACAAACATGGGTATTTTCAAAACCGCAGCTTTTCTATGCAGTTTGGCCGTTTGTCCACCTGCAAACGCAGTACGTTGGAACCAGAACCTGTAATAACCTTTTTTTCTAGGCTTCTGATTGGCCAACATGGCTTTATGGTTAGGGTTATATCAGAGATTGTATATTATAGGGAGATGAGAGGGTCTGTATCTCTTACCACTGGAGAAACTGTAACGGCTAACTTAATCACGTGCGGCACTTCTCAGCCTATTGTATAATGGCAGTGACATCAGTGCCCGCCGTTCAAAACTCCTTCCCTGCGTACCGCCACAGCCGGAGCCTTAGCATTAGCGCTTTTTTGGCTAAAGGATGCAGGCATGCCTTCCAGTGGCTTTTACACAACATCTATTGTTCTATCTGTTAAACAGTAATGCGGCACATTTGCTGTTGGTAATGCCGTAAATGAGTCCTACCTGTCGCAACATTTCCTGCCTTCTCTTAAAAAAAATACATTTTTATCAAGCTAAAATCTACATATAGTTCCCAACGAAAGTACTGTTTAGTGTAAAACATGCTGAAGATTAGCGAACAGGCTGTCGATTAATTAAATGATTAGCTATTTCCCCACAAAAGCTGTTTAATCAGCATAGTGAAGCCTCTCATCCATTGGCATCCATTCAAAAAACAGCCTCTGGTCTCCTTCCCTGCGTACCGCCAGAGGCGGAGCGTTAGCATTAGCCGTTACGCTTTTTTGGCTAAAGGTTGCAGGCTTGCCTTCCAGTGGCTTTGGTTATATCACCACCTGTTGGTTTGTCATGCTCTTGACAGCGCTTCATAGTGTGATTTTGCATTTTCATGTGGACAAGCTAATGAGCAACAGCTGAATGTAATCATGTCTGATTAGTCTGGGCAGTGGGTTATGGGAAATGGAGTCCATGATAGGGAGGCAATAGTCCGAGGTGGAGTGCCCTCTGGTGGCTATCAAGGGCACTCCAGCGGTTGATTGTGACAGATTAATTCAAGACAATTACTGAAATATGTAATAGGGAAAAAAGGCAATAAAAAAGTGCCAAGTGTTTTACAACCAGACAATGACAGTAAACAGGCTACAAATGTAAAAAGATATTCATCCAATACAATTTAACCAAAAAAAAAAAAAAAGCCATTCTCATTGTAAATAAAAAATGGAGGCAAATACATATAGGTGAAGGGACACTATCCCAACCCCATTACACATTTATAAAATAAAATCCCATTCAAAAATGACTTGAAAAATAAAAAGCCACATTTATACTTTTACTCCCTTCAAGGCCTCTAATGTCTCTAATTATAATGATTATTGTGTAAATAATGAATGTTTCTCAACATTCTAAATCTAAACGATAACCGAATGTTGGATTTGTGGCAGTGTGAATCGGCCTTAAGACTTACAGCTGGACACTGTATGTTTCTCATGGTTTTAATTATCAACATATCCATAACAGTAAGACAAGAGAGAGAGAGAGAGAGAGAGAGAGAGAGAGAGAGACTATGCAAATAGAAATCTGAATGTAGCCCTTGTGCTACATGGCAAGTTTCCCTTTGTTGTGCATCTTGCTGAATAGAACTTAGAAATATGATTCTGAAAGGAGCTGTGACAACAAAAGGAAATTAATTTTAATAAAGCCCAAACTCTCTTTGAAAAACCCCAATGAGACGGACAGTGATTCTCAGTGGTATGATCTGCTAATGGTGCTAATCTTCAAAGAACGCAGCAGGTTGTTTAAGCCACATTCAAACTCCATGGCGCTGGATGAAAGGGGAACCATATTTCTGTGCCTTTTGTTTCCGTAATGGAGACCCACATATGGGTCTCCAATAACATAAAACCCCCAGAAAACAGAGGAACAGAACAAAGGAATACAATTTACCACATCTCACAACAATCAAACTTATTGGGCTTAATATATTGTAACATTTGTTCAGTTATGCTCAGTGTTTTTGTCCTCATTGTGAATCATACAATAGCAGCACAATGATGGTTAGCAGTTTATGAAACCAAAGATTAAAATGTTTGTGAGACCAAGAGTAATTTAACCACTTCTTTAAATCTGAAACCTCTTTCAGAAACAAAGATACTGAGTACATTGAACACAATAGTGGGTCATCTTGTTGCACTACATGTAAGTTGTCACAACCTGCTGTTAAACAGCTTATTATAAGCTTTTCTGCAAAATGTCAACACTTATGATTACGATGATCATGAATGTAAAAAATGAATGAATGAATGAATGAAACAGGAAAAGGTAATGTACAGCAATATAAAAAAAGTCCAACAAATATTTAATAAATTGCATAACTTTAAATATTTTTAATGGTTGTGACAACTTGCCCAACCTGACATTTATGAAAAATGTCCTTGTCCTGAGAATACAGTTCAAATCTACTTTCATTATTGTCAACTCATCAGTGTAATTTTGAATTGACTTATTACCAAATGTACTTAAATAATATAGATATTGGGAATGTATTTTTTTGTTGACTGAATTCAACAAAATTATCTCTTGTGACAGACAACTTTCCTGTCACTATAATATTCCCTATTATTACCTGATATTTGGTTACAAAGCCTTCCTGTAAGTAAATTATAGAATCGGGCAATAATATCAAGCATTTAAATACTGCTTTAAAAACCATGCAACTAATTGATAATTGCAAAATTAATATTTTCACATGGAACAGGAACAATAACGCTACTGAAATGCACCTCAGGCAACAACAATCAATTAAAATATTCATGGCAGGACTGACTGCAGCATGAAAATTATTTCATACAAATTAGCCTTTACTAATTAAGCAGCTTTATTTATAAAACTGTGTAGTGATTTCATCACTCACACTCCCACTCCCTCTCTCCCTCTCCCTCTCCCTCTCCCTCTCCCTCTCTCTCTCCCTCCCTCTCTCTCTCTCTCTCTCTCTCTCTCTCTCTCTCTCTCTCTCTCTCTCTCTCTCTCTCTCTCTCTCCCTCTCTCTCTCTCCCTCCCTCCCTCTCTCTCTCTCTCTCTCTCTCTCNACACACACACACACACACACACACACGCTCACTAAAAACCCCCTAGTCATCATGTTTTCTGCAACTTCAAGTTTGATTTTGATGTAACAATGCGGTAACTTACTTTTTAATTAGTCTTCCCATTAACGGCATCCTTGTCTTCATTCAGGCTGATTCAACGAGAGTGCGCACGAAAACAAAAGGCGGGATTTATCGCACGAACCAATCATATCCAATCAAAACTGATCATATCCCATCATAGCGCGATGGAGGCACTGCCTCCTCTCACGTGACTCTCCCCTATTCATTCTCAATTACCTCCCACTAAACCCACCGCACCTTTAGGGGTACTGCTTTAACTCTATGAAGCTCAAGGGAGGCACAAGAGACACGGACTCCCGCTGTAACTTCACCTGCGGGTGTCGCTATTGGACAGTGTTTCTTTTGAAAAATGAGTCACTTTTACACTTCTTAATGTAAATTCTTATAATATTTGCGTTGTTTTTGTAATGTCGATTATTTTTTCATCCAATTTTTTTGAGGAGGCACTGCCTCCCTTGCCTCCTCGGAGGAAATGCCCCTGAGTGGTATATCAGCCGTGGACCCCGAGGTCGCGGTGGTGCTGGATGATCTGGGTGAGTTTCATAGAACGAGGTAAGGAGGGCTGGGTCTAGGATGTTTTCTCTGGGTGTCCATGAACGTTCTTCTGGTCAATAGCCCTCCTAGTCCATGAGATACTTAAGACGGTCACCACGGTGCCGGGAGTCCAAGATCTCACGAACCGTGCACACCGCACCATCTTCCAGGATCAGTGGAAGGGGAGGTTCTTCTGTCGGGCCAGGCTCTGTGGAGGGAACAGACACAGGTGAGCGGAAAGGTTTGAGGAGTGAGACTTGGAATGCAGGGTGAATTCTGTAATGTGCAGGTAACTAACTGGTAGGTGACTGGGTTGATCCAGCGTGTGATGGTGAAGGGGCCAATGTATCTGGGACTCAGTTTTTTGCAGGGCAGGCGCAGCTTGATGTCCCGTGTAGAAAGCCAAACCTTCTGTCGCAGCTGATAGGTTGGTGTTTCAGCTCTTCAGGCGTCAGCTTGGATCCTTTGGCTGCGCACTCCTCGCTGCAGATGGTGATGTGCAGAGTCCCAGACCCTCTCACTCTCTCGGAACCAATAGTCGACGGAGGGGACATCGGACGGTTCCCCGGACCATGGGAACAGTGGAGGCTGGTAACTGAACACACACTGGAAGGGAGTGAGTCCAGTGGCAGCTTGGCGGAGGGACTTCTGTGTGTACTCGGCCCAGCCTAGGAATTGTTTCCAAGAGTTCTGGTAGCCATGGCAGAAGGTTCTCAGGAAGCGACCAATCTCCTGGATCTTCCTCTCCGTTTGCCCGTTTCACTGCAGATGGTACCCTGATGACAGGCCGGTGGTCACACTAGGAGTTTAAAGAAAGCCTTCCATACCTGAGAGATGAATTGTGGCCCTCTGTCAGAAACTATGTCTTCTGGAATGCCATAGTACCAGAATACATGATTGAAGAGAAGCTCAGCCTTGGTCATGGCAGTGGGATCAAGACGGGATCAGAGGAATCAAATGGCAGGATTTAGAAAATCGGTCAACAATGACTAGGATAGAGGTGTTCTGATAGAGGCAAGTCGGTGGCGAAGTCTACTCCCAGGTGTGACCAAGGGCATTGAGGTTCAGGCAATGGAAGAAGCGTGCCGGATGGAAGATGGAGTGGGCTTTTGGAGACGGTGCAGTCGGGGCATCCCTGAACGAACCTTCACACATCCCTGGCCATGTTGGGGCCACCAGAAGTGATTTTGTAGCAGTGAGAGGGTGCGGTTAGCCCCTGGATGGTCAGTGCCCACGGAAGAGTGAGTCGAGTGCGTGAGATTGGTGCACTGGGATCTGGGAACATAGGTGCGGCCTGGAGGACATTGGACAGAGCCGCCACCCGCCACCTGGAGGACATTGGAGGAGGAGAGCTGTTGATCCAATGACCACTGGATAGGACACAGGGTTATTTGTGTAGGCAAGATGGGCTCGGGCTCTTAGGAACTCTCTTCAGGAGTGTGGAGATGTGATAGGGCATCTGCCCTTAGGTTCTTGTTGCCTGGATGAGATGGTGAAGTGGAAACGAGTGAAGAATAAAGCCCATCTCGCCTGTCTGGGGTTGAGACATTTCACATCACGGAGATATTGGAGATTCTTGTGGTCGGTGAGTACCGTGAACTTAGCACCCTCCAATCAACGTCTCCACTCCTCCAACGCGAGTTTGATGGCCTGTAACTCTGTTTCCGATGTCGTAGTTGATCTCCGCCGGGGATAACTTCTTTGAAAAGAAGGCGCATGGATGGAGCTGCGCTGGATTCCCCTGCTGCTGAGAAAACACTGCTCCTACCCCAGTGGTGGAAGCATCAACCTCGACGACAAAAGGTTTGCTGGGGTCAGGGTTAATCAGGAGTGGTGCCTAGGTGAACGAGTCCTTGGAAAGCTTGGGTGGCGGCTGGAGTCCAGGACAGAGACTTGGGCTTGGACAGACAAAGTGCCAGAGTGAAGTGTGTGCTTATATGCTGCTGTGGTGATGAGAAGATGATGATCAGGTGCGGGTGTGATTAGTATTCGGGTGACAGTGATCTCTGTGATTGGGTGGTGATGGTGACTGGCTGATCTCTGACACAGTTATTTTCAAGACTGGATTATTAGACTTCGATCAAGATCATTTTTAGATGACAAATGTCACAATTTTAGCTGATTTAGATATTTTTCACTTTTAATCACTTTTAATGGTAATAATTTTAGAACCTCACAGACTTCAGGTTTAAATTTGAATATATATGAACATATATTTAAATCTTTACAGCTCACCTGAATCTAAACAGTATTATCTCAACATCTACGAATAATTACAACTAACAAATGAAATTTCCTGTTTACTGACATTTGTGATTTGCAGAGTCTGACCCACTATAATCACATCAATAGAAAAAAAGTCATTGTTTTGCTAAAGACATAAATTAGCATCATAGTGCTTGAATGAATGTTCCAGCATCCCTCCACCTCCCCAAACTCCACCTTCATCTCAGGTACCTTGCCCTATGTAATCATATCCTATATTTATTCACTGTGGGGGTATATCAGAGCTCCAGTTGAAGCTGCTTCATCGAGCCCCTCATCAGTGGACAGCAAGCCAAACTAGCTAAACCTAATACCTTTAAGATTATATGGGCAAACAAACTTGTTAACTTGAACTTGAACTTCACTGCAGTAACCTGATGAGACAAGGTTTAAATCCATGACTTGATCCATGTTTCAGACAAATACACCTGCTGCATCACATCTGTGTCTTTTTGTATGGATCTTTATAGTCATGGGCTCTAAATGGTGCTGTAGCCTACTCAACACTCCCTTTCTAATTTATTCACTATGGAGAAATGAGCTGTTGGACATTAGGATGTAACCTGTTTCACCTGTGTCTATGCTTATGTTTCTGTTCCTCACACAGGGTTTAATTTGATACAGAAACACTAAAGAAAGATGAGAAACCCAAAAGCCAGCGTAGACTGGTTCAGTGAACGTGGTGTTGAATGTGTCTGTGTGAGTGAGTGTGTCAGAGACGCTGTAGAAAGACAAAGTACCGGCCGGCCAGGCCAGAAGAACTCCTACTCAGATCGGAATGAAGGGACATATAGGATGGTTCTCAGGTTATTGTGATGGCCAGTGAATCTGTAATCAGAGCAGTTCAGACTCCAGGATTTTTTTGTTATATCTAAATTTGCAGTGTCTACTCATTCCTTTCTTTTCCATGCAAATTATGGTTTAGCCCACCTGTGACTCCAATCAGCCTACACAGAATCTGAGGATCCTCGTCAAATCTCTCAGGATGATTAGGATACAACTGTTACTCTGACCAATGATGTTCTCCTCAGACAGAATGAAATGAGTGTTTGCTGTGTTTGGATCCAGTGAGGTCAGTCACTTCACATAAGAAGAGAGAACACTTAACATTACAAAACAACAGATCACAGTCTTATCTTCATACGGCAATCCCAAACTCTTTATCATAATCGCCACTATAAAAACACATATGCCCGGTTTCACAGACAAGGCTTAAGCCTAGTCCCAGACTAAAATGCATGTTTCAGCCGTCTGAACTGAAAGTAACTTGCACTGATATATCTTAAAATATGTCAGTGCCATCGATTTGTATCAAGATGCACAACAGAAATGTTTTTTTTTTTTTTTTATTAAAAATGTCTCAATTTAACTAAGGCCTAAATCCTAGCTTAATCTAAGCCCTGTCTGTGAAACCAGGCCATAGATGTTTACTTGATGAGGACATTATCATTTAACATTTTATAAAAACAGAATTCTATGAAGAGTAACCCAAACCCTACCCCAAAATTAAATGCATTTTTGGAGTTAAATATTATCTTTGATAAATATTTTTAAAATGTATATGAATTTAAAAAAAAGGAAAAAAAAGATGTCCGATTAACCTAACAGTGGACAAATCTGTACCCAAATCTGTATTTACAGAGATGGTAGTCCAGTCAGTGCAGCGGGAGACGGAGACAGACGCTGAAGTTATAGCGGCATAATTTGTTTACAGATCGTTTATAGATCGCCTTTTGGATGATGGGTTGTGCGTGAATGCAAAAGTAAGTTTGCAGTCCTTAACTCTATAGCGGATGAGAAATTAATTCGCTCTTGTAAACGAGTTATTATTCCCGCGATGTAACGAGATACGCATATGTATGTGTGTTGAGAATTCCCAGGTGGTCACATGACATAGTCAGCCATGGGTGGAGCTAAGTCTTCTCAGGTGCACTGAATGACATCCCTTTGTAGGCCAAAATGTGGAAGTGAGTTAGCATTTAAGCATTTCCGGTTCCATCGCCCGAAGTCAGTGGGTTTTTTGAATGGGATTTTGGTTAAATGGCTGAAATAAGGTCTGTGGTGAACGCAAGCTCAAGGCAGTTTCACGCTTTATTCTACGACATAAAATGCATCAGTATTACCCCACTTGTGATTTTTTCTTTTTTTTTTATGCTGTTATGTGTCTTGAAAAAGGCGGTTGCTAACAAGTGGCTAAATGGGACTACACAGGCAGTCGGGGACATTAAACGTCATCACTCTGAGAAGGTAAGCTCAGTCTGCTTTTACAGCCTCATTATGCTCCAAGTACTCATATAAACTATTCTAACTCAAACGTGCTTGGAAAATGTTTTTAGATAAAAACTGCAAGAGTTGTAAAAAGCTTAGTGATGGTGACGTTGAAGTTGACCATGGTGTAGTTCGTTAATAGCCTACCTTTAGCTTTTTACTTCTGGCGACTGCATTTAGGCTTCAAATTTCATAAAAGTTATGTTCATCTGTGAAAATTATCTTGATGGACAAAACGTGTAAGTATCATAACCCTTTGTTTAACACAGAGCTTAATTTTGCGATTTTTCCAAAAGTCGATTGAGGGAACCTGTGCGCCGCTAACTTTCGGGTTGGCCTACAAAGTGACGTCATACCTGGCTGCACCACTCTATTTAGCTGCTGTTGTTTGGTGTGTGTGCAACATGCAGCTGAAGCTGACATTCTTTCCCTTCATCAAAGAGAGCTTCTTGTAGAGTTGATGTGTTTCTGACCATGTAAGTTTATTCCTTTTGGTATTTAATGTTATTTCTTGAAGTTATGTATGTTTGAGCTCTATGTGATTTATCATTCATATGTAGTGTTCTTATTTGATTGCTAAACTGTTTTGTGTTGAGTTAATTGGACTATATGATTTGTTTGAATTATATTGTTGAATCTAAGACTTGTTTGTTCTTTATTGTCTTTCTTTCTTAGAAACCATACAACTCTATTTGAAACCTATGTTGCCATGGCTCGATTCCTATGCTTCTAATTGTTAAATAAAGATTGTGGACTGAGCACTGGATCCACCGTGTTTTAATGGACACACCATCCTGGTAGCACATTCCTGAACCAACCCATTTCTAAACTTTGCAATGTGTGTATTCATAATAAGCATGCTTGTAACCTTCTAGTTCGTATGTTTGTATACATATCTTTATTATTGTCAGTGGTAGAGATACAATTGTTGTTATTATTACATTTTATGTTCCTGTTTGAAGCAAAGTTCACTATTTCTAATGGGAGAAGAACGGTACGTTACTGTTTTTAATTTATAGAAAACCACAAACAAAACACAAACCAGTCTGTTGAGTGGTTACAATAAATGGGTTATTCCCAGAAAAACAAATGCATCTTCGCTTTGTCTCTAATCGGACAGTCTTTGTGGGTCAGCTCCCTAGCTAACCCGGCAACTTGTAAATGGTGAAGAGCAACAAAGAACCAACCTTTTTTTCATTTTCAACTATATAGTGCGTCATTTAAAAAAATGTGGCCGATACAGTTACGTTGAATGGTTTTTTTTTTTTAGCTAATAAGCGAGACGCTCACATTTTGTTAGTTTACTCAGTTGCTTACTCGTAACACATAGCAACACCGAGAGTATGGAGATCGCTAAGACATGTGACCAACTGGGCGGCAACGTCATCAGAACGCAAAGAATTATGGGTATGTTTGGCCCGTTTACATGGGCTGGAATAGCAGGCCAGTGTTCTGGCATGAAAATAATTAAAAATTAGCATGAAAAACAGAATATAATCCTACAAAATGCAGCGGGCTAAAGAAAACATTGTCGAACCATACCGCCTAAAACTAAATCCTAATGCAAAGACGAGATATGACGAGAAAATAAANATAGTGCGTCATTTAAAAAAATGTGGCCGATACAGTTACGTTAATTGGTTTTTTTTTTTTAGCTAATAAGCGAGACGCTCACATTTTGTTAGTTTACTCAGTTGCTTACTCGTAACACATAGCAACACCGAGAGTATGGAGATCGCTAAGACATGTGACCAACTGGGCGGCAACGTCATCAGAACGCAAAGAATTATGGGTATGTTTGGCCCGTTTACATGGGCTGGAATAGCAGGCTAGTGTTCTGGCATGAAAATAATTAAAAATTAGCATGAAAAACAGAATATAATCCTACAAAATGCAGCGGGCTAAAGAAAACATTGTTGAACCATACCGCCTAAAACTAAATCCTAATGCAAAGACGTGATATGACGAGAAAATAAAGGGAATCAAAGGACTGGATCCTTACGAGCAGAGTGAATGCTCAAGGAACGTCAAACTGTTGCCCAACTTCCAATACCCATACAACTACATGATATTAAGTGTTAGTAGCCTGGATGCCAGCCGAACGTAGCCCCGCCCACAACATTTTGAGGTCGGGGAGTTCGGTCTGGACTCGATCCGTAGAGGAGTAATTATGCCCGAACAGAAACTGTTCGGACCAATCACATTGTCAGGGCGATGATTGATTGACAGATTATCACCAGAAACGTAATCAGCCACGTCATCAAAGAGCGCTTGGGTTGAATTAGTTTACAACAATGATGGCTGTTGTTGAAGAACTGAGATGTGTAGATTCCGCCATCGCGTCCGTTATAGAAGATATCGACAGCGCATTAATTTTAAAAGATTTTTTAATTCTTTTTTCAACACCGGCAAAGATTGTTTACGCTCATCTTCTACTAGTTCCAGCATCCAACTATGCGTCACTCAACATACGTCACTTGTAGGTCTATCCAATTGAGGTCTTTCCTGGATCGGTTGAAATACGCCCCCATAATCAAAGCCCAACGGAGCAGTATCAGACTCATATTCTGACTAGAATTGAGTATGACCACGTCAGGCTAAAGTGTTAGTGCATACGCACACAAAGTTTTCAGTAACTTCAAGTCGCTGCAGCATGCCCAGGTCTTTATTACAGATGGATGGGTCCAGGACCTGGAGATTATAAAAGTGGGGCAGAACACTGTCGTCCGTTCAAAGGTATGCTAATGTTTTAAGCACCACACTCCTCGCTCTCTCTCATCCATCTGCGTACAGTCAGAATTCAACAAACCAGCGTGTGTGTGTGTGTGTGTGAGAGAGAGGCGCGGGCGCGATCGAACAGTGGAAACATAAAAACATACTCCGTCATTTTGTTCATACAGGACATCTTTCAAACTGCAAAGTGTTTTATATTTGTGTACACTCACAATAAAACACAACATTGTGCTTTTGTCAAACTAACCTACAACTGTCACCCAACCAAAAACTCACACACACACACACGCGCTGGTTTGTTGAATTCTGACTGCATGCAGATGGATGAGAGAGAGCGAGGAGTGTGGTGCTTAAAACATTAGCATACCTTTGAACGGACGACAGTTTTCTGCCCCACTTTAACAATCTCCAGGTCCTGGACCCATCCATCTGTAAAAAAGACCTGGGCCTGCTGCAGCGACTTGACACAGCAGGTAGACGGCATCTTGAACACTGCGTTCTTCCCTCCATGCAAAGAAGTCTGGCGCATTTTGATTCCCAAAATGCTTTGCGTTCACCACTGGGAATACGTCATGATGACGACACATTAGAAATCCTTATAGCCTACATTTATCTTTTGAGATGTGCCTTCACAAGCAACTTTTTTTCACAAGCAAGCTTTTGTGATGTTTGAGTCGACGGAGGTGCGGATGTGCCCGAAGCCGAATAGGCCTACCATATTCGGAAAGAAAATGACGTGTAGGCCTACTACGGAGCCCCTAAAAAATATATTTCTTTCTATATATATGCTTTCTCTCGCAATTATATAATTGGGTAATTATAATGTAAATAATTTGCCAGCATCAGGAACCTGCTGTTAATATGCGGAGTATTGAAATCGCTTTTGAATGACCGCGCGCTTTTTCTTTAACTTTCGAGATTCGCAATCACGCGTGCTGTGTGTATACTAGGGAGCATCGGCTACTTATCAGGCCCGGTTCTAGGATTGCGTGATTGGGGGGGCATTTCGAAAACTTGGTGGGGCAGCATAATATGATTTATGATTTATAGGTTTATGGATCATACTACGCCTTCCCTATTCAACTTACGGAAAAAAGCTAAACTGGCACTGCGTTCGTTCCGTAAGTAGAACAGGAAAGGCGTAGGACATACAACGTAAGCGTTTTGAAGGAATGCGGAAAGCGGAAGCACGTGCAAGGTGATATTTTGTGTTTATAAAGCATATACAGTTGTATTTTTTTCGAAAATGACCGATGGTTTCTCTAGATAAGACCCTTATTCCTCGTCTGGTATCGTTTAAAGCTCTTTGAAGCTGCACTGAAACTGTAATTTTGACCTTCAACCGTTTGGAGGCCATTGAAGTCCACTATAAGGAGAATAATCCTGGAATGTTTTCATCAAAAAACTTAATTTCTTTTCGACTGACGAAAGAAAGACATGAACATCTTGGATAACATGGGGGTGAGTAAATTATCAGGAAAATTTTATTTAAAAGTGGACTAATCCTTTAAGTGTATGTAAACTTTTGAACCGCTTAATTTGTGTAAAGGCAGATATTATATATTGTGGACTACATGTAAACATCTCATAATAATAAATTTTTGTTGCAGAGCTAAATTAAAAAACAATTTTTGATCTCACTTATTTATTTATTTTTTTAATTATTGATATTTTTCAGATTCTAAAAGGTGTTATCACATCAAATAATAGGCTACTATTCAACAAATAGCGCAATATGCTGATAGAATATTTTAGAGCTGAATATATTTGAGCAAAACTATTTTATATTTTACTGGAATAGTTACATCTATTTTTTTTTCTTCTGCTCATGTGATTGTCAATGGCCGTCTTGAGAAGTGATCAGATAAGGTGTGCAAAAGTCTTGGAAAATTGCTTAGAAAAAGGATGTGGATGAGGACATGAATGCTTTTTACAAGTTGAAATCTTGTAATTGTGGCAATTCTAGCATGGTGTGAGCACCTGAAGTGCTGAGTGCGTCTGTGAGGGAGAACTGTAAAAGGATGCGCGCCAGAAAAATACAACCGCGAAATGTTTCTAGTAATTCGCGTATGCAACTAATTTAGTGTTGATATATTTTTTTACATTTTGTGTGCTTTCACAAAAAAACAAGTATCCTGGGGATGTTGGAGGGGCACAAGAGAAATCTGGGGGGGCATTGCCCCTCCTAGCCCCCCCCTAGACCCGGCCCTGCTACTTATTACACATTTCACAAGATGATATTTGTCAGTGATGCTCAGGAACTGCAAAACATTCACCATTGTCCTATCAGTCGTCTCTCCTTAGGCTACTCTCTTTACGTGGTAAGTGAAATCTGTTGTACAAAGTAACAGGCTCCTGCTAGCAAACGACTAACCATGTCCCTTTCGGGGCCCCGTACACTGCGTTCTCTATTCGGACACACCCCAAGGCTAGTGTCACAGAAACGACATATTTCACCTTTAAACATAACGACACGGATCTAAATCAAACACAACAAATAAGAAACACCATGGCGTCAATTTAAATGTATGCCAGAAGTACTTTTTAAATTAATAATTAAAAATAAGTATAATATGATTAGTATTAGCAGCCTAAATAAAAAGTAAAAAGTATAATAAAAATAAGTAGGCTATAATAAATAAAAATATCAGTTGAAATTATGCAAACGGGTGACTTTAACAAATGCACACACTATCGATTAACATCATCTGATGGTTACAGTAGGACTGTCTTAAACAATTTATACGTTTTCATAAAAAAAAAATATTTCCCTATGGAGAAAATTAAATACTATGAAAATAGTTTTAGTCATGATTTTTTCCCCATTTCAAAAACAATGTGATTTTCGGTGATCGAGATCTGGCAGCAACAGCTCATTTTTCCTCTTGGTTGAGCGATCCGCTCACAGCTTATACTGCCCATGAAATCCCCCATAGGCCAGCAAACCAATGAGAATGCGGGACAATGATGACATTCCATAACAAAAGAGAGAAGGTGCAAAAGCTGCTGTAGATCAGCTTACCCAGAAGTCTCCATAACTGGCAGATTTAAAGAAAATGACTGTCGTTTGGCAAATAAATAAATGACGGACAGTTACATATGCATTACCAAGATTTTGGCATTACCAAACCTGAGAAATGAATTGTGGTCCATGATCAGATACAACTTTTTCGAGGATACATGGTGAAACAGGGCTTCGGCTGTTTCAATGGCGGATGGAATACCCTTGAGAGGAACTAGACTACAGGCCTTTAAAAGTCTGTCCACAGCGAGTATTGAAGTATAACCATCAGATGAGAGGATGTCCGTCGTGAAGTCGATACCGATGTGAGACCATGGTCATCTGGGAATTGGTAGAGGGACCAATTTAACTTCAGGTAGGCGAAGAGTGGTCTTTGTGATGGCACAGTTGGTGCAGCCTCTCACAAACCGAGCGACATCCTGAGTCATACTGGGCCACCAGTAATGGTTATGGAGGAGCGAGAGGGTCTGTTGGCTGCCTGGGTGCCCAGAGCCTGGAGAAGAGTGTACGGAGTCCGTAAGGGAGAGGTGCAAGGTGGTTGGAACATATAGTCTTCCCTCAGGACCTCCCAGCGGAGCAAGCTTAGTGCGACTGGCCTTGGCTATCTGATCTTCCAGGGACCATAGGATGGGGCTGGTGATGATGGCTGGAGGGAGGATGGGTTCATGAGGTGATGGACAGGCTTCTGAAGAATACAGTCGAGATAATGCATCTGCTTTAAGATTTTTCTCACCAGGTCTGTAGGTCACCTTGAAACAGAAACGTGTAAAAAAAAAATAGGGCACAGGGTGCTTGTCTTGGGTTAAGACAATGAGCTTCTCGTAGGTATTCCAAGTTTCGATGGTCGTGATCACCTCGAAAGTGTATTTCGCTCCCTCCAGCCAGTGCCTCTATTCTTCAAGGTCCAGTTTGATAGCTAATAACTCCCAGTTACCGATGTCATAATTTTGCTCCGCCAGGGACAGTTTATTCGAATAAAAGGCACATGGATGGAGTTTTGGAGGATTCCCTTGCCGTTGTGCAGCACTGCCCCTACTCCCATGGTAGATGCGTCAACCTTGACAATGAAGGGTAGTTCTGGATCTGGGTGAACCAAGGTAAGGGCAGTGCAAAAAGCAGCCTTGAGTTGATGGAAGGCTTTCGTGGCTGTTGGACTCCAGGATAGAGACTTGGTCTTTCAGCATGGAGGTGAGTGATGAAAATATCTTACTGTAATTCTCAGTGAATGGTCGTTAGAATTTGGCAAAGCCGAGGAATCTCTGAAGTTCCTTTAACGTGGATGGTTGTGCCTAGGGATGCACCGAGCCGATCTGTGTTGTTGTTAGGCCCCACAAAAGGCACAAAAACATTAAAGGTGCCCTAGAACGTTTTTTTACCTAATGTAATATAAGTCTAAGGTGTCCCCTGAATGTGTCTGTGAAGTTTCAGCTCAAAATACCCCATAGATTTTTTTTTATTAATTTTTTTAACTGCCTATTTTGGGGCATCATTAGAAATGCGCCGATTCAGGCTGCTGCCCCTTTAAATGCTCGTGCTCCCCACCCCCAAGCTCTCGACTCTATATACATTGTATAAACAAAGTTCACACAGCTAATATAACCCTCAAAATGGATCTTTACAAAGTGTTCATCATGCATGCTGCATGCATGCATTGGATCATGTGAGTATAGTATTTATTTGGATGTTTACATTTGATTCTGAATGAGTTTCATAGTAGCCTATTGTGTGGCTAACGGGGCTAACGCTAACATTACACACTGTTGGAGAGATTTATAAAGAATGAAGTGTTTATGCATTATACAGACTGCAAGTGTTTAAAAATGAAAATAGCGACGGCTCTTGTCTCCATGAATACAGTAATAAACGATGGTAACTTTAACCACATTTAACAGTACATTAGCAACATGCTAACGAAACATTTAGAAAGACAATTTACAAATATCACTAAAAATATCATGTTATCATGGATCATGTCAGTTATTATTGCTCCATCTGCCATTTTTCGCTATTGTCCTTGCTTGCTTACCTAGTCTGATGATTCTGCTGTGCACATCCAGACGTCCTGCCCTTGTCTAATGCCTTGAACATGAGCTGGTATATGCAAATATTTGGGGCGTACATATTAATGATCCCGACTGTTACGTAACAGTCTGTGTTATGTTGAGATTCGCCTGTTCTTCTGAGGTCTTTTAAACCAATGGGATTTACATAAGAACGAGGAAACAATGGTGTTTGAGACTCACTGTATGACATTCCCATGTACTGAACTCTTGTTATTCAACTATGCCAAGGTAAATTCAATTTTCCATTCTATGGCACCTTTAAAGAGCACCATAAAGTTTTTTTGCACTATATACCAAGTGCTCTGAAGCCATTCCATGGTTTAATTTGAGGTACAGATAAATAATTAAGTGGTTAGATTAAAGTTCACGTAAATGCCTCCCTCCGCTGCGGCTGTCAGTCAGTCTCAATTCAGCATTCAAACCTCGTGTCGCGTTCGGTTATGACAGTCAACACAATGAAACTCTCTCCAAGATGATTCAATGTTTCTATTATTATACTTCATCTGTAGACAAAGATACCGGTAATACAATATGCATCAATATATCTTCACTTTGTGCTTTGAACTTTTCAATGCTGCGCGCTGTTGCTGCGCGCTGTGACTCCATGTTGCTTCAAGCGCATCATTCTGCACACGGGATGCGCATAAGCGCTTTGTGCCGCTCTGTATTGGAGCCGTTCATATTATAACACTTTTGCGCAATAAAAGATTGTTAATAGCCTTTTTTGTTCTGTCCTATCTATCATATGTTGGTGCCTCATTAAAAAACTGCGCTATAAATGTAAAAGAAATGTCTTTTAATTTTATAGTATATATTTATATATAAATATATTTAGTTTGTCATGTATGATGCAAACATTCATGAAAAACAAGTCATGAGTCATGGATGAAGGAGTCAGCTGGACTCCTGTTTATTTTGAATGTCTACCAAACTAGTGAAGATTATTTACAGTTGGATTATTTACAGTTGTTGCACTGATGCACAATTATTTAATAAAAAATTCACTACATTTGTGTGTTTTTTATTTTGTTTTACAAAGTTAGGAAAGTAATTTTTAAGTCAAGCCTGATGCCTTGCACAAAATAATTATCCCAGTCTCTTCCACACAGTGAGGCATACAGTTTATTAGGTAATTCAGCCCTTTTTTATTATTATTACTTTCATATTGGATCAGTGTTGGTATCTGCTGATACTGAATCCCAGGTATCGGAATCGGTATCAGAAGCGAAAAAGTCGGATCGGAGCATCCCTAGTTGTGCCTAGTTGCGCCTAGTTGCGGATAGCTTGCACCTTTCCCTGGTCCTTTTTGATGCCTTGGGTGCTGATGATGTAGCCAAGGAAAGCGATGGTGGTTTTGTGTAACTCGCACTTCTCCAAATTGAGGTGAAGATGGTGTTCTCTCATCTTTTGCAGGACCTGCGTAATGTGGTGGTGGTGGTCGGCCAGGGTCCGGGAGTAAATGAGGACTTGCTACACCATCCAGTGAAGAAGCCGACACAGCAGCAGTTGGTTGTAGAGCTTGTTGAAGCACTGTTCTGAAAAGGCATCAGAAGAGGGAGATCATTGAGGATGTTTTTTGAACAGAACTCAACAAACAAGCAGGTAAGTAGACTTAGCTAAGTAACAGTTAAAGTGTTCTTGTACAGCAGATGTAGAGAAGAGCAGTCCACGAAGAAGAAGTAATTCAGCAGAAGACAGAAGATCCACAAGAGAGTAGTCAGATTGGCAATGCGCGTTAGTCATTGTCGAGACCAGACAGTGGGTGAATGGTGTGTGTTGGTATTTATGGGCAGTCTTGATTAGGCGTAACATGTGAGATGAGTCAAAATTCTGGTGACTGAGATTGACTGGGCGGAGTGATGAGATTTGGTGCTGATGAGGTTATTGGCTTTGTGACACACACACACACACACACACACATACATATATTAGGGTAAATACTTTCAGTATTTTCAGTACGCCTCTTTCGGTTCGATACTGACGAATACAGAGTTGTAGCCCAATAACCACTTCACTTTTAACCACCATTAACCACCAATAATCGCAATAAGCTCTGTGTTTTGTTTTGTTACTTTCGATTAGAAACAGTCTCATCCCTCAAATTCTTTCCATTTTATCATGAAATTCAAACAATAAATGCCGTTTTGTCACTCTTTGATGTGGTGTGACAGATCGCTGTATAGACGCCTCAGATCAAAAGGCAGTGCGGAGAGAGAGTGAACGCGATCATCTCTACTTCTTTAATACTAGTTACAGAATAAACATAGCCTAAATGAGCATTTAAAGGTATGTTGACAGATACAGTGCAGCTTACTGAAACGTATATCATGTAATCGCTCAGTTTCAACTGTGTGTGACCGAATGGATAATAAGGATGGTGTGCGGGGTGGGGCATATGCAGGCTGCTTAACTTCCTGACGTTTGATTCTTTTCCATCTCCTTCCGGTGTTGTGACCCTGATGCATAGCAAGGTATGAGCATGGTATTTCAGATGCTGTAAGAGCTTGTATAAGGACGTTTTGTTTTTTTACATGGTCTATTCAATATTGTAGAGAGATAACCCCCAATGCAAGAGTTTGAGCACGTGGGCGCCTGGGCGGTATGCAATATTATGCAAATTATAAGTTTTAAGATGATGGTCATATATTGATGTTTGTTTTTTAAGTTATTTCTTTTTTTTTGTTATTACTGATTTTGCTATTTGAGTCCTGTTTGTACCAACCGCTAAGGTCCTATATGTGTGGGGGAGTTTTTAACCCATTTTTTTTTTTCTTTCTATATTCTAGGAGCCAGCCTGCATGGGAGTACTTTCCTCTGGGGTCATCTGGGTCTTTCCTTTACGGCATGTGGCGTGAAGTTTCCTGCACTGCATGGGTATTGATTTGAGAGTGGAGCTATTGCATTATTCACTAAACCTTTTTAAATTTGCTGGTTGGTGCACGTCAGTGCACGTGTGGTGTGTGCTCTTGAGGTTGTGGGTCTTTGGCCCAGTGACTTATTTCTTCTTCCTGCAGGCTTGGTTGATCTTGCATTCAAGAATTGTGGGTTCTGATTTTAATATTTGACAAAGTCTAGACATTTTAAAAATGTGATCCTCTTTTTAGATGGTTATAAATGTGAAGTTGACTGCTTATTCAGAGATTTCTGTACTGATTGTTAAAAAAAGTGTTGGACTTGAAGGTCACGTCTCTGTTCTTCATTCACTAGTTATAGAACTTGTGTTGCTGTGTTTAATAATTTCCATAGGTATCAAAGCCCCGGTGGCGTAGTTGGAATCAAGTGTGATCATTGAATATCGCTTGGTTACATGAAACAGCTTGTAAACACTGTTACGTAGCACTTACCTCAGAAAAGCTATTCAGTGTCCACAGCTTGTAGTTCGCTAGAAAAATGAACTCTTTTGCTACATGTATGCACTATATTAGCCTATATATTCATTATATTTTACCTAACCTGTCTTGATTTAATGTAAATGTTTAATGTATGTTTAAATAAATATGTCATGAAAACAAATTATGATGGCCACTATGTAAATGAATATATCTTAACATCGATTTGGAGTAGAAACAGCCTTATATGCAATTTACATATTTGCATAAAATTATTATTATTTTTTTTAAATGTTGATTATTATACCTAAAAATAAATAGCAAATAATTTAATAATTTGGGCTCTGTTGTTAATTGTAACCTTTAATATGATATGAGGTGCAAGAAAGTGCTCCCTGTATGTAGTTTAAAGCATAGCAGAAAAGATATCATGCTGGATATCTATACTGATATGGACTGGGTAATGTGTTAGGAACGAAAGGATGTTACATCGTTTGATGGAAATGAAAATTATGATTATGAATACACTGGAGGATGTGACAAACCCTGTTTCTGATTGTTTGGCCTGCTGGAGGTCATTTTGTAGGGCTTTGGTAGTGCTCATCCTGTTCCTCCTTGCACAAAGGAGCAGATACTGGTCCTGCTGATGGGTTAAGGTCCTTCTATGGCCCTGTCCAGCTCTCCTAGAGTAACTGCCTGTCTCCTGGAATCTCCTCCATTCTCTTGAGACTGTGCTGGGAGACACAGCAAACCTTCTGGCAATGGCACGTATTGATGTGCCATCCTGGAGGAGTTGGACTGCCTATATATATACATAATCTATATCTTGTCCAAATGAATCCACTGATGGTGAGTGAAACTGCATCAGAAGCAGTATTACAACAAGGAAGTAACTCAGTTAAATAGGAGTATTTTGGTTTTACACATTGAAGAAACACAATAAAAAGTACTATGTTAAACCTGTGCAGTAGATCACATGTGGCCACTCCGAGAGACAACATGCCAAACCTGCAGTCGAAGCATAACAAGTGTGGTTATATCTGACCAAGCAATCCATTGATTCTTAGTCAACTAAAACTTACCCTTTGTTCAAGTTATAATTCACCCAAAAAAGAAAATTCTGTCATCATTTACTCCTCATCTTGTTCCAACCTTGCATACATTTCTTTCTTCTGCCAAGGACAGATGACATTTTGCTGAATGTGTGACAACAGTTTGGCGACTGTCGACTTACATTGTACATTGTATAAAGAAAAAAAACACAGACTTTTATATAGTTAGACTGAAATACATATACAAACATTCACAGGATGAGATTAATCTTACTTCTGAATACACTCAAGTTTGTTCAGTGTGCAGTTTGGATCATTCAGTAGATCATAGAGCATCTTGAGTCCTGATTGTCCAGGGAGATTGTATCTCAGATCCAGCTCTATCAGGTGTGAGGGGTTTGAACGCAGAGCTGAAGCCAGATAACAACAGCCTTTATCTCTCACCTCACAGCCCCATAATATACAAAGACAGATCTTTTGACCTGAATGAGGTGCTTATATATTTCCTTTTGAGATATATTATCACCAAATAATTGGATTCAATATTTTTGTCAACTTGTGTTGGCCTTGGACATGTGCACACATGGATACATGCATACTCACGCTACCATACACTCGCACACAGTTTTTCATAGTAATCAAAACATTATTTAGTTTGTTCATTAATCATTGGGACCTGTATGCACACAGTCTCTGTGTGGTTTACTCAGATCAGGTTATCGTTCAGTAATTTGACATGGAAACATTCTAAAGTTCCATGCAGAGATGATAGAAGAGTCAGAAAGTAATGAGACAGGCGGACAAACAGCGCTGAGACACAGGTAACAGAGACAGACACATTTATTAGCTTGATATTCAATGTAACCTTCTCATAAACGGAATAGTTCACCCAAAATTTCAAGTAATATTTATAATATTCCCTTACACTAATGTTTCTTGTGGTGAACACAAATGATAGTGTGTAGATTCATTTCTAACTGCCATGTCAGATAGAGAGATATTTACAATAAACAAGGTTTAATACACAAAACTATAAACTATTTTTAGTTTCAGAGCTGAACAAAACTGTTTTCATGTTTAAAATCACCAATAAAATCATTGACATTTACAATTCGAGACACTTAAATAGTTTTGAAAACGTGCTAATAAATGATGGTATGGATAAAAAAAAAATGAAGGCATTAATGCTAGATTTGAGACAGCTGTATATCAGCATACTTTATATTAAAATCTGGATGGAGACCAGCAAAGATCTCATTATTCATCAGCCTGTTTGAACACCTGCTCCAGAAAACATGGCATGGATGGAAATGCATATTAATGCACATTAGCTATGTAAACTTATGGTAGATTTGCATCTTTCTGGCATCCATATTTAGACTCGTACAAGAGGAAAACAGGAGTGCATGAGTGTATTAGCATGCACACATACACACTGTACTAATGACAGCGCAAGTGTTTCAAACACCAGCAAAACATTTGACTGTATAAGACAGACAAAAATATCTTAATTTATATACCTCAGTCAAGCTTTTGTAAGCTCTGGCCCTTGTTTGTCTTGCATTAAAAACAGGTGGACTACCCCCGAGCCCTTGGGGTGTCTCTCTCATCTGGCTGCTGTGGGAACAGCTTGCAGGTCCAATGGGGAAACAGCTTTCAGATGAGTCGGCCAAATGTATTAACGTGTTTTGTATTTAGCATCAGCTCTCAGTTCGATCTTATGCTTCATGTCCACTGTGCTCATATCTGTTTCTAACTTGCAGCAGTTCAAACACAGGAACCATCCTGTAGTGTAGGCGATTTGGTTAAGATGACGCTAACAGGATTCTCTCATTAACATGGAGATCTACAGGTTTACCCTGCATTGCACTTGCATTTCAAAGCTTTAGCCAATGGGCTCTCAATTAACATAACCCATGAAAGAGCAATACAAACAGAACATATATTAAATTAAGACAGTTTGATATCTGATTTTCTTGACTCATTAAAGGATTAGGCCACTTTTAAATACACTTTTCCTGATCAATTTACTCACCCCCATGTCATCCAAGATGTTCATGTCTTTCTTTCGTCAGTCGAAAAGAAATGAAGGTTTTTGAGGAAAACATTCCAGGATTATTCTCCTTATAGTGGATTTCAATGGCTACTAACAGGTTGAAGGTCAAAATTACAGTTTCAGTGCAGCTTCAAGGGCTTTAAACGATACCAGATGAGTAATAAGGGTCTTATCTAGCGAAACGATCGGTCATTTTTGAAAAAAATACAACCGTTTATGCTTTATAAACAAAATATCGCCTTGAACGTACTTTCCGCTTCCGCATTCTTCATAACGCTTACGCTGAATGTTCTACGCCTTCCCTATTCTACTTACGAACGCGGCGCCAGTTTAGTTTTTTTTCCGTAAGTAGAATAGGGAAGGCGTAGGACATTCAGCGTAAGCGTTATGAAGAATGCGGAAGCGGAAAGTACGTTCAAGGTGATATTTTGTTTATAAAGCATAAACGGTTGTATTTTTTTCGAAAATGACCGATCGTTTCGCTAGATAAGACCCTTATTACTCATCTGGTGTCGTTTAAAGCCCTTGAAGCTGCACTGAAACTGTAATTTTGACCTTCAACCTGTTGGTAGCCATTGAAATCCACTATAAGGAGAATAATCCTGGAATGTTTTCCTCAAAAACCTTCATTTCTTTTCGACTGACGAAAGAAAGACATGAACATCTTGGATGACATGGGGGTGAGTACATTTATCAGGAAAAGTGTATTTAAAAGTGGACTAATCCTTTAATATCCATTATGTTTTACATTTATAATTAAGCTTTTGGCATATACTAAATGACTTGAATTGCATTCAAACCACACATTTAATCAATTCCCTGAATCAAACCACAGCCTTGCTGTTGCTAGCATCATGCTCTACTGTCCACAGAACTAGAAATGGTAATCAGATAAAGCATACTTAGAATATTTACTTTAGGGAATATACTTTAGGGAATTGACTGTCAATGTCCATGAGAAGGATACAATACTAATGCAATACTAGTTAACCCCTATGAAAAAGATGTATACTTCAAGTTCATTTTATGAAGTATACTTAAGTAATGTTTAAGTATATTTTAAAGTATACTTTATGTAGTAAGTATACTTATATCAATGTGTACTAGTATTAAACTTGTAAGTGTACTATTTCAATACTGCTTGTGACTAAATTGGTCCACTTTTAGTATATAAAAGCATACATTTAAGTGTACTATGAGTGTAACAGCAGTAAACTTTAAGTGCACAACTACGTTTCTCATTTACTGCATCAGTACTACATTTGAACTTGTAAGTATACTAGTAGTTTACTAATACTAGTAGTATTTTTTAGTTTATGAAAGTACACTTTGAGTTGTAGGTCTACTCTCAGTAAACTTGTTTAGTAGTTTTATAGCATACTGCAAGTATACTTGTAAGTTTTCTTTAAATGAACATAACATACTAATAGTTTACTATTGCACTTTCAGTATACTACTATTGCTCCAATTTAGGTATTAATTTTTTATAATTAAAATACAGTCAATCCAAAATGTATTCAGACACCTTGAACATTATAGTTTATTCACTAATGTTTAAAAAAATTTTTTTTATAAAAATGACAAGATCTCAGAGCTAAACTGTGTCAGATAAAAAAATAATTTTAATTATGTCAGATAACACTTAAAAAAAAAAGTGTCTGAATAATTTTTGGTTCCAAATTTTTATAAATTTTACTGGTAGTCCACTGCATGAAGAATTTTTGGGCATGTGTCAGTTTACTTTATTTTGCTATCCTCACTTACATAAATGAAGTATAGTGTCCTGCACCCACTAGTAAAAAAATATAAAAATGATATCTAGTGTCTGAATAATTTTTGGTTTGACTGTATACCTTTAACTATACTTTAACTAATACATTTTTTTTTTTTAAACCATTATAGCTTCATGCATCCTTTTTTATCAACACTTGAATGTGGGTAAGTTTCATAAAGAAAAGCAACATTTTATACAAAAAGTTGAGAAAATTGCATTTTTGTCAAAGACTATGCCTGGATCAGATTTAGAACGATGATCAAAACAGATGGAGTAGATTGAGTCCATCATCACCCCCAAAGCTTCACAGTTGTTTCCTCTTCATGGGTTCATCATTTCATTCGGTAACGTTCGGAAGTTGTGATTTACATGCTGTTTAATGTTTGATGATCATGTTATTTTACAATTGTGTGAGCAGTAATCTATCACTTGTTTCAGCTTCTTCTCCTCCTGTGTTTTGATCTGGAGTCTAGAAGATGTGTAATAGCGCTCCCTACCGTATAGCAGTGAAAACATGGATAGCTGGAAAATTTAGTCAATGGCGGATTTGAAGTAAATTCATATGTACACTACCAGTAGACTAGCCTACACAAAAATTCAGATATTTAGAATTAGGAACATATCTGTTTTCTTTATAAATTAATATATTCACAAACAATGTACATTTATAAGACTATGTAAAACTACTCAGTCAAAAGATTAAACACAACTACAATCCAAGTATATTTTTTATACTTTATACCTTTAAGTATATCTCGTTTAAAAGACTGAGTACAAGTATAAGCCAAATATACTTAGACATTTCTGTCAGTATAAATACTTGTGCAATTTTAAGTATATTTCTGAGAAGTATATAAAAAGTAGACTGAAAGTATACTTTCTTATTTTTAGTTTAAAAGAAGTATACTACTACTTGAATAAACCTTTTTTTAAGGGAAAGCATGATCATTGGACAGCAAAATGCTCATTAGGTCAGCAGGGTCTGACAAAAACAGGTGGAGAAGAAAAGACACATGTTAACTGCAAAATAATTAAGAATTAAGGTGAATGATTTAGTGTGGAACCATCTGGAACCCTTTAGTCTCCAGCGCCACCATTTTCCAGAACTGCAACCTACCTGGAGTCTCCAGAAGTGCACGGTGTCAGGATCTCGGAGACTTAGGTTAGGTAAAGAATCCTAAAAAATTACCCCCATTTAATAAGAATCAGAAGCTGAAGTGTTGTAAAATACATGAATACTGGTTTTTATAGGCTTTATAGATGGACAGATTGAGAGTGACTCTTGAAGGACCAGCACCACATCCTCTTTCACTGAAGAATTTATCTTCCAGAATCTGGCAGTAAGTTTTGGAAGATCATTCTTATTCTATATCTGCAAGATGGAATTTTTCAGGATAGGAGATGGACTAAAAATGAACTCCCACACCTTACTGCCAGACTCTAGAAGATAAATGTATACACAAGTAGTGTATACAAATCAGAGAAATTGGAATAAGAATAATGGTTTCTCATTGGTCCTGTGTTTCTGAATACACTCATGAAGTTCCCTGCTAATTAGCAGCAGCTTTAGAAGAACTCACTCTAGGCATGGTGAGACTGGCGTTGAATGGTAATGGCTGGCACACTGTGACACTGCTTGGCATGGACCTTCCTCACTGGCACAGTCTGGTTTAGATCTGGCTTCAGATGTAGAGGTTGGCATACTGTCAGATGGCAAAGTTTGGCAGGGCACAGCAGAGGCTGGCATGTATAAACAAGGCTTGGCATGGCATGTGCCTGCGCTCTGTGCCACCCAAACCATAAAGAAGTTTAATTAGAGGACTAATGCCCACTTCTGGGGGTGGCACAGTAGGCAGCTTGCACAGACTGGCAAAAGCACACTGGGGAGCAGACCTGGACATGGCGAAGAGGAATAAAACACACACACACAAACCAGTGAACCAACAAATCCAAATGTAAAACCATGAAAGTGGACTTGCAAAGCTCATCATCACGTACCTCTGTTTTGCAGTTGTTCTTTCCCAATCTGTCTTTGTCCCACACTTGCTGCAGGATTTATTGAGTGTATTTGCATGTTTAAGGAAATTAATGCATGTTTATCGAATGCAGCGATGCTCTTTTATTTGGCTATTTCATATTTTGTC
>RJVU01003594.1:291337-322535 GCA_003731715.1 Anabarilius grahami | reverse complement strand
ACATTTATGGTTTTATTTTTGCATTGAAATGTAGAGAATATAAGTGAAAAAATATTACATTTCAATTTAATATTGTTTGATACAACTCAACTTTTCTTTTTATTCCATGGCCTTCAATCAAGTTTGGTTTTTGGCCCTTTCACAAGTTTGTGTGCCCATAAAATCTTAGCGAAAGTGGTAAACAGATTTGGCTTGCTGACTGCTAGAGGGGCTCGGAGAGGATATTCTACTCGAGCTCCGATTGCTCCCCTATAACAGGCAAAATTGTACAAAAAGGAGGAGAAGGGGAGGAGGAGGGATACCGAAAGAACTAACAACAGGAAGAGGAAAGATGCTGGTTTTATACCTTGGTATTAATTGGAAGATTAGATGGGCATACTCCTCCCGAAATTACGTTTAATAACGTCACTTGTAGTAAAAAATTTGGGCACCTCTATCTTAATGAAATTTATTATTTATAACATTTATGCAACAAAACAAAATCTAATTATCTCGTTTTTATGAGTGAACTACATACCATATTAATGTGATCAATTGTGCTCATGTATAAACGTGCTCTGAATACGTTAATCACAAAATCTATTGAAATGATTTACATATATGATCTGACTAATTATAGCTAATTAAGCCTGACATTGCTACTAATGTGGCTATTCTGAGCCAGACTCTCCTTATTGACTGAATTTTCTTCTTAAAGCACATTAAACTTAAATTAAGAGAAACACATGGCCATAAAAACACTGCTGTCAAAAACAGTTTATATAAAGAGCCACAGAGTTTTATATTATCACTCTCATATAGACAAACAGGCAGCGACGATCACACTGAAATCATAATCATCGGTATATGGCTCGGGATTTACAAAGGGCAGGATGGTGTTATCTGAGAACCGCAGATTCTCCTGCTCTTGACCTGAGCTCTCCTCATTCAATTCCATACGGATACGCTTCAATGGGCATCCAAAACCTTTCCATCTAGACAGAGATGAAGAAACACAGATATTAAATGTAAAGTAGTGGGATTATTGAAGAGATAATGGAGAGAATGCAGGAAAGAAATCAGGCTGATACGCTACATGAAATGGATAAGTCAAAGTGTTATTGAAACTGTAGTTTGCCATGCTACAAACTACTATTTTAAAAATAATTAAACAATCAAGTTACAGAAAAAGTAATTAGCCACAATACAAAATCATGAAGTAAATAACATTGAAGCAACTGAAGGAGATTATACTATAATTACCAGATGACTGATATTTATTTTTTCAGTAAGATCGGTATTTAAACTATAAAATTTAAACATGAAACTTGAACAAAAGTTAATTCTAAATAATAAAAGAAAAGACAAAGAACTTCAAAACTAAACAGCAAAAATAGGACAACAGTATTTTAACAAAGAATTTCACTACAAAACAGAAGACGCAAAAAGCTACAAAGGGAATTAATCCTTATGACGGGGTTGTTGGTGACCCCAAATTACGTTTGCTGATTTAAAAAAAAAAATGTTTCTTTGAGACTTGGGAAATGGCACGAAACATGGTGTTACGGTACAGAGGGGTCAGACACTGAGAGGTAAGAACAAACAGTCTTTATTTGAACCAGGAGAGCTTAACTGAAGTATAGAGGTGGAGTGAAGGAAGTGAAGCCGATGATAAGGGATATAGGAGATAGTTACTGTCCTTTCCGTTTTCAGAAGAATGATCCTTTTGGAGACACTGGAGCTGGAGATCGCTGGAGGTGACGGAACAAACACACACACACAGACGATGACCACACTGGGAGAACGGGGAACACTGGAGACAGGTAAGAAGAGTTAAAGGAGTCCTTAGAGGTAAGCATCAACGTGAGTATCTACGAACGAGACCGGGCATGGAGTGCTGTGTGTGCGTGTTCTTTATAGTGGTGTTGATCAGTGGTGTAATGACGTGCAGGTGGCGGTGATCAGAACTCTGGTGATTTAGTGCGCTGTGATTGGTGGATGTTGGAGCCTGACGTGTCTGTGACAGTACCCCCCCCTCCACGGCCCGCTCCTGAGGGCCGAGGACCCCGACGTCGTNGCTATCTTGGCGGTCTCAGTCGGGTACAGGTGCGGCTGCATCTCCAGGACCAGTTCACACTGCAGGATGAATCCGCTGCAGTCCTCCACCGATCCTGAGTAGGGCGCTGGCCTGGCCATGGGACTGGTGAAAACAGGTGAAGAAGGAGAAGGAACCGTACTGACGGTGGGAACGGCTGGTGCCGGTGAGGGAGAAGTGATGACAGGTGGCGGTGGTGGATTGATGGTGAGAGTGCGCCGTAGCGTGTCCACAAGTGCTTGAAAGGGATCCTGTTGGCTCATCCTGGTTCAGCGGTGTTGGTCCGGTCTTCTGTTACAGTACAGAGGGGTCAGACACTGAGAGGTAAGAACAAACAGTCTTTATTTGAACCAGGAGAGCTTAACTGAAGTATAGAGGTGGAGTGAAGGAAGTGAAGCCGATGATAAGGGATATAGGAGATAGTTACTGTCCTTTCCGTTTTCAGAAGAATGATCCTTTTGGAGACACTGGAGCTGGAGATCGCTGGAGGTGACGGAACACACACACACACACAGACGATGACCACACTGGGAGAACGGGGAACACTGGAGACAGGTAAGAAGAGTTAAAAGAGTCCTTAGAGGTAAGCATCAACGTGAGTATCTACGAACGAGACCGGACATGGAGTGCTGTGTGTGCGTGTTCTTTATAGTGGTGTTGATCAGTGGTGTAATGACGTGCAGGTGGCGGTGATCAGAACTCTGGTGATTGAGTGCGCTGTGATTGGTGGATGTTGGAGCCTGACGTGTCTGTGACACATGGTGACTGTCAACACTTGCTAGTTCTAGTGATACTCAGGATGTTCGGGGTCTTTTAATTTGTCAAATAAAATCACTAAATCAGCCACAACACTGAATACGGCTGTAAAATCGATTAATCGTGATTAATCACATCTAATATAAAAGTTTGTGTTTACATAATATAAGTGTGTGTATATATATATATTATATTTATTTGTATTATATATATATGTCTGTGTGTGCATATATATATATGTATAATATGTGTGTATATACTGTACAGTGCATGCATAATTATTATTAGTATGTTTTATTATTATTAGTATGTTTTGGAAGTTCATTTTTGGAAGTTCATTCATTTTTTGGAAGTCCATCTCCTATTCTGAAAAGTCTGTCTTGCAGAGATGGACTAAAAATGATCTTCCAAAACTTACTGCCAGATTCTGGAAGATAAATTCTTCAAACAGTGGTACAAGAGGATGTGGTGCTGGTCCTTCAAGAGTCACTCTCAATCTGTCTGTCTATAAAGCCTATAAAAATCAGTCTTCATGTATTTTACTATACCTCAGCTTGTGATTCTTATTAAGTGGGGGTCTTTTTTTTTTTTAGGATTCTTTACCTAACCTAAGTCTCTGAGATCCTGACACCTTGCACTACTGGAGACTCCAGGTAGGTTGCCGTTCTGGAAAATGGTGGCGCTGGAGACTAAAGGGTTCCTGATGGTTTCACACTTAATTCTTTATGATCAGCAGTTATCAGAAACGTTTAGTTGCCATCATTGCTGCACAAGGGGGTCACACCAGATACTGAAAGCAAGAGTTCACATACTTATGCCACGCACAGATAAATAATACTGGATCATTTTTCTCAATAAATAAATAACCAAGTATATATTTTTGTCTCATTTGTTTGATTGGGTTCTCTTTGTCTACTTTTAGGACTTGTGTGGACATCTGATGATGTTTCAATCATTCAATTCAATCACCACTGTATAACCTCTGCAGCCATAAAATCTCATATTTTAATTTTAAGTGTTTGTTTTTCAGTAGATGGTAGCAATCTTCCGCTAAACAATCACATTTTTTCATGTTATGACCACGAATTAAATTGAGAAATGTAGATCTTCTTTAAAAAGTGAATTTAAGTGAAATTATTACAAGCTGAGGCAAAATAAATGGGTTAAAAAAAGAAAAAGAAAAAAAAGAAAAAAAAAAGAAAAGGCAATTGTGACTTTGTTCCCTGAATAATCATTACATTTCTGAAAGTGAATTCATAAGTGAATCCCTGGTTGCTCATCTTTAGTATTTTCAAAATGCTGCAGCGAGAATCTTAACAAACACCAAAAAAATGGGATCATATAACACCTGTATTGATATCTCTTCACTGGTTACCTGTAAAATACAGAATTCAATACAAGGTGTTAATGTTTGTCTATAAAGCATTGCATGATCAGGCTCCTGAGTATATAAAAGACTTGTCAATTCCTTACCAGTCTCAACTGCGCTCCTCTCAGAGTATGCTCCTAACCGTCCCACGGTCTCAATTGAGGCGTAGTGGAGACCGAGCTTTTTCTGTTGCGGCTCCTGCACTCTGGAATGTGCTACCATTATCTATAAAATCTTCGTCAAGCATGGACATTTTTAAAAAGGACTTGAAGACCTACTTATTTTATCAAGCTTTTGCCGTTTGAATAAGTCGGAGAACTGCGAGTGACTGATGGCATGATTTTCTTGGTGTTATGTTTGGTTGTTATTTTATGTTTGTATGAATTTTACTGTTATATACTATTTATGGACAGCATTGATTAGCATTATACTTTGTCATTCTCTTCACTACAGTAGATGCTGTATGTAGTAGCGCTCCTGTTGCTAAAACACAAAGGTCGTGAGTTTGGTTCTCAGTAAATGCATGAACTGATAAAAAATATACATTGAATGCAATGTAAGTCAGATATTAAATCTATGTTAAGCCTGTGTCTTAAGAAGTAGTCTGGNGAATAAGTCGGAGAACTGCGAGTGACTGATGGCATGATTTTCTTGGTGTTATGTTTGGTTGTTATTTTATGTTTGTATGAATTTTACTGTTATATACTATTTATGGACAGCATTGATTAGCATTATACTTTGTCATTCTCTTCACTACAGTAGATGCTGTATGTAGTGAGTTTGAGTTTGGTTCTCAGTAAATGCATGAACTCATAAAAAATATACATTGAATGCAATGTAAGTCAGATATTAAGAAGTAGTCTGGCTAACTAGCAGTTTGTCAAGGGGTAATCAGTTTAATCAGGTTTTTTTTTTTTCAAATTCAAATTTGACCAATCTACTTTTACTGACAGTAAAACTACTGAAGTTATGACCAGTGTTAAAGAAAAAAAAATACATGACTAACTTGTTGGACTAGTCTAAGCAGTTTAAGCAACCAGTTACAGGTTACCATAGTTTATTATCTAATTTAGTTTTTAAGACAGGCTTAACTGGACTGGCACCTTCTGCAAAACTGTGGACATGGTAATAAAAAATAAAGCGTCCTCAAGGCGACACACGTCGTTGAAGCTGACAGTCAGACAGCCACGTACTGCATCATCCTCAGGCTTTTAAAGAGTACTAGACTGTGAACTCGGCCCAGGGTGCAAATCAATGAGCATTTCAAAAGAAGAGGGTTTGGACTAACAACACTTAGAGATTTGATTTCTGTGGCTTAGAGGGACTGAGAAAATATTTAAAAAATTTACAAAACTAAAATTGCTGTCATTTCATGAGGGTGTAAAATATTTTATGTTTATCATTGTTTCTATTCATAATCTTGAAAAGAAAACCTCCTGTACTCTGTAAGGTTGCGTTTTAGCAACATAATCAATGATAACATAATGAAATAGACTCAACCTGATGATGAATGCAGTCACTGAATCTAACATGTAAATCCACCAGCACAATCCAGGTCTGTAAATCAATAAATCAAGCTGAACTCCAAAATCCATATAATCCAAAAGCAATAGGTCAAAACACCAATCACTGAGAGATCTCAGGAAACAAGCCCAGGTCAGACAACAATACAGTATGAGACACAGAAACAGTCTACCAGCATTAGACAATTGTGAGTTTTTTGGGATGAAACTGTGGTAAACACTGACTACAACTGAGAGTGCAGGGACATCTGATGAACTGATAAAAGTTTTACACAAACAACCATGCACTGACCACTGGCGATCCTTGAAGCTGTTAGTTTTAAGCACGTAGTCAGTGCATCACATTCATTGGGGAAAACATAAATCCATAAAACTGTTAGTCAAACTTACTTAAGGAATCTCAATAAACGGGTCTTCTGCCATTTATTGTCATACTCTATCAATATGAGTCTAAGATCTCATTCACAGTGTTCACACACAGAAGGCCCACAGTCAACTGTGTGATTTGTCTGGTAAATGGTGTAAGAAATTGCGGCTCATTCTAATGGAGTGCTGAATATATTGAGCAAGTCTTAGTTTATCATCTGCTTGGAGTGTCCCATCAGCTCCGGATCATAAATACTTTTCAATGCATTATTATTTTATCCATTCTCAGTGCCTGGGGAATATTTCAATGCAGAGCTCTCATTCGGTCTCGGTCTTAAGAGTTGTTTCCATCCACAAACTTTTACCATCTATAGACTGAATCCCTAAACTCATTCTAAAATAAAGGGTCACTTTCACACTAGAGTTGTTGGCCTGGACACAAGCTTAGCAATTGTAAAAGTAATCACAAAGGTCATATTGACCCCAAACACCCAATTAGGGTTAAAAAAAAATATTAAGCAGCACAACTGTCAAATTATTGTTTCAACAACAAGAAATGTTTAAGCACCAAATCAGCTTTGCCACCTCAGGAATACATTATTATTATTATTTAAAACACTTCTTTTAAATTGTAATATTTCACAAAAGTACATGCAGCAATGGTGAACATAAGAGACTTCTTTTAAAAACATGAAAAAAAAAAAAATGTATTCCAAAATGTATTAAATTATTCCAAAATTGACCAGTAGAACAAACCCCGAAAGCGACAAAAATGTCCATAACACATGCTTATGTTGCATTCCACATGTCCTGGAACTCANTTTTTTCTTTCTTACACACACACACACACACACACACACACACACACACACACACACACACACACACACACACACACTGCTGACTCTGAGTATTCTCTGCCTTGTATGGTGATCAAAGAGGTTTCATCTTCAGATGAGCTCTGCCCTTCCACATAACCTTATGCTGTCAAAGTTATCTCTTTCAAACACACACACTCAGATGGTTTTAACCTGCTCTTTCTCTCTCACACACACAGACACACCTAACTAGACATGAGGACACTATGACGTCACTGCTCTACTCAAAGTAATAATGTACAGCTGTTTAACTTTAAAAATAAATGAGATAACGATAAACAAGATCAGTGTACTATGAAACTTGCTGTAACTTTCAAAGTCAAAGCTTAATATCCAAAAAAAGTGTTTATTTAAACTAAACAGCAGAAAGGATTTGTTCTGAACTTTTGCAGCTTTCTGTCATCATCACACAGAAAAACATCAACACATGACCGTCAACATTTACACATCACTGATCAGAAACTTGGTCGTCCAGTCAGAGTAATGAGGAAGACTGACAGATAATTTTCATGAACAGCAGAAGAAACTTGATAAAAGTCAAATTTGGTAAAATTTATGAATCATTAAACCCCCTCCAGTATTCCACTCTGCCACTCTGCAACAACAACAACAACAACAACAACAACAACAACAACAAAAAACTACTAAGACTCAGACTGGTCTCATTGTAAATACGTAGGTATTAATACGTAACTTTCAAAGACACAAAACGTACATTTTTGTACGTTTAGAAAGGTGCTGAAACGTACAATATTGCCGTATTTATATAATTAAAACATAAAAATACATACGTTTTTACAGCGAAAAAACGTAAAATACTTACGAATCTTTCATGTCATTAAGATATATGTATAATTTCCCTTTTATCATTTTATAGATAAATGTAAGATCCATAAACCCCATCCCGAACCTAAACATACCCATTTTATACAGAATGTTAAAAGAATAAAACATAATGGACAGAAATATGTAGGAAAATTACCTATAACCATTTCTTAAAACTATACTGTTAATAAAAGTATAACAGACAAACAAGCATACACACAATAATTTATTTATTGCGAAAATGTCAAAAATGGTACCAAAAGTAGTTCAAATGACGATAAGTTGCAGTTGCAGTCCTCTCTAATGGTGATAGTTTTTAATAGGGTATAACTGAACTTAATGATCCATGAAAATATGAATCTCTGTGAAGGCGCACACTCATTTTCAAATGTCAATCCACTGAAACACGGCATGTCGCAATCTGTGATGAAGCAGGTGAGAACCAATGAGCGTTCGATATCAGTGCCGTAAACCACGTCGTGACGCTTCTCGAGGAGGACGCCACTTTTAAATTTGACGGTGCGTTCCAAACGGGATATATCGCCCTCCGAAGGGCACTTCGGAGTGAAAATAATCATGGCCACCATATTGAAGGGTCGTTCCAAACCGAAGTGCTCAAAACTGGCCACTTCAAAGACCCCTTCGGAATGAAGGATTTCGAAGGGTACAACTGATTGACACTTCGGGCCCCCATGATCCTTTGCACAGGGAAGTTGTTTGAAGTCACAGAATGGGTACAGGAGGCTTGGAGTTCAATTTTAACTATAAATGTATGTATAATATTTTTCTGTACTACTGTAATATTTATACAAGTTAGATTTGGTACATTATTATGGTCAAAACCACATTGTACTTCAACAAAAATACATTACAGCTCCCTTTATCAGTTCATTCAAATGTTTAAAATACATAGATACAATATACATGGTGCGATAAACCTAAAATAAATAAATAAATAAACTAACGCTAAACAAAGGGCGCAGCTTGCACAATCTACTCATAACCTGCCTCTTAACTTTTTCATGTCTTCACTTAATATGCACTTTATCAGTAAGATAATTCATAATTCACTACCTCACATTGACATACTGAAAGTGTTAACCTGTTTGCACTTTTGCCTCTTGTACATTCCTGTGTATCTTAATATTTAAGACTACAGTATAATGCACATATGCACATTGCCTCTTGCACATCCCTGTGTATCTTAATATTTAAGACTACAGTTTACTCTCATGCACATTATTTTCCATTCTATATTTAATTCTACAGTATACATCTTTTTTTTTTTTTCATATTTTATTCTTATATTTTTATTGTTTACTTTTATTTAATTCCTTCATAGCTATAGTTATGTATATTCTCATCTGTGTTGTATTCTTTAATAATTGCACTGTCCATGGAGCGGACCTGACTCTCATTTCACTGCTGGTTATATATGCTCTATATAATTGTGCATGTGACAAATAAAACTCTTGAATCTTGAAAACTCTTGAATCTCCTTGATTGTCTCGTTAAGATGACGCAGAAATGCATTCCAAAAAAAGAGTTTTTTTGACCCCTACACCCTTCATCCCTTCGAAGCTCTCACTCCGGAGGGTACACCCTCTGAAGGGATTAGGGCATAGGGATGAGCCCTTCCGAATGGAACGCAGGGTCAATCATAATAACGAGCGCGGGCTTATGCTGCGTCCCAATTCGCCTACTTATACTACACCCTAAAAGTATGTACTCTTTCTGTGAACAAAAAGTACTTAGGCTACTTTGGAGTGTGTAGCAAAAGAGTAGACAAGCTTTGGGACATACTATCACGTCATACAATCGCGTCTTTTCTCTCTGTCACATCCTGTCACCGTAAACTGGCCTGTCAATCATCTTACATCCTCCACATTTCATTTAGCTAATTTCCTACTGTATCGGAGAGAAATGCAGCACGTTGATCTGCAGTCGCGGGTCTTTCATGTGGAGAACTCTCCTCATATTAATGGATAATGATGCATTTAAAAGTTAATGGCCAATCGGATCTTTATAAAAGTCCACATTGGTATTTGCAGATGAAAAATAACACAGATAACATTAAATAAATATTTTCTATCAGGTTGAACTGATTATTAGTCACTCAAACCTCTCAGCGTCGATCGCGCATATCCGCCATGTTTTGTAGTTTTTTAACACTTTTTACTGGTGTTTGTAGTTCTGAACTGAGCTCGTCCAACGCGCAATGGGTTGTGGGCAATATTAGCCTTTATAGTGTGCACGGATCCACACTTTGAAAATCTACCGGAAATAGTAGACCATCCGGGGACTTTTGGCATACTCTTTTCAACATACTATGCTTTGGGACACACTTATTTTAATCTCAAATACTATTTAGGATGGATAGTATGGACATTGGGACGCAGGGTTTGACTGTGACTGTTGCTTGCTGCTGAGAATGAAGATGAAGATCGATGGATAAAAGGGGATAAAAGGGGTAGAATACTAGAAATTGTCATTTTCCTACATATTTCTGTCCATTATGTTTTATTCTTTTAACATTCTGTATAAAATGGGTATGTTAAGGTTCGGGATTGGGTTTATGGATCTTACGTTTATCAACAAAACGATAAAAGGGAAATTATACATATATCTTTATGATATGAAAGATTCGTAAGTATTTTACGTTTTCTCGCTGTAAAAACATAAGTATTTTTATGTTTTAATTATATAAATACGTCAATATTGTACGTTTCAGCACCTTTCTAAACGTACAAAAATTTACGGTTTGTGTCTTTGAAAGTTACGTATTCCTTGCAAACATATGGATTCTAAAGATTTGGAGTACAGCAAACAAATAAAATTGATGTGATTTGTAAATATATGTTGTGTTTTGGTGTATCTTATATTGTCAGTCGCTGCATAGGAGAAAACGCCTTCTGTGTCACACAGCAAACAAACTAAATATTACAAAATGGTTAAACAATTACAGAAATGTTATTCATAAGGTTTCAAAGTGTCATCTTGTTTAACATTATGTAATCCTCCGAAACGAGTTTGCAGCACATCACGAACAGAAATATTTCATATTAAAGGATTAGTCCACTTTTAAATAAACTTTTCCTGATAATTTACTCACCCCCATGTCATTCAAGATGTCCATGTCTTTCTTTCTTCAGTCGAAAATAAATTAAAGTTTTTGATGAAAACGTTCCAGGATTTTTCTCCATATAGTGGACTTCAATGGGCACCAAATGGGCATCATCTTGAACTAGCTCTCTTCTTCTTCTCTATTTGAATTCCAGCAGTGTAGACACTGCTAAGTGTATTACTGCCCTCCACAGGTCAAAGTTGAACTAATTTTTATATGCAAGATGCTAGTTCAATAGTATGAAAGTGAAAGTGAAAAAAAGTGAAAGTGAAAGTGAAGTGACATGTGGCCAAGTATGGTGACCCATACTCGGAATTTGTGCTCTGCATTTAACCCATCCAAGTGAACACACACACCGTGAACACACACCCGGAGCAGTGGGCAGCCATTGCTGCGGCGCCCGGGGAGCAGTTGGGGGTACGGTGCCTTGCTCAAGGGTCTCACCTCAGTCGTGGTATTGAGGGTGGGGAGAGCGCTGGACATTCACTCCCCTCACCGACAATCCCTGCCGGACCTGAGACTCGAACCCGTGACCTTCGGGTTACAAGTCCGACTCTCTATCCATTAGGCCACGACTGCCCCACAATTAGTTCAAACTTTGACCTGTGGAGGGCAGTAATACACTTAGCAGTGTCTACACTGCTGGAATTCAAATAGAGAAGAAGAAGAGAGCTAGTAAAAGATGAGCATTTAAGGTTAAAATGTATAAAATTGAATTGAATTTTTTAGAAAATGAGTGATTGTATCTCTAGATAAGACCCTTATTTCTCGTCTGGGATCGTGTAGAACAATTTGAAGCTGCAGTGAAACTAATTTTGACCTTCAACTGTTTGGTGCCCATTTAAGTCCATTATATGGAGAAAAATCCTGGAATGTTTTCATCAAAAACTTTAATTTCTCTTCGACTGAAGAAAGAAAGACATGGACATCTTGGATGACATGAGGGTGAGTAAATTATCAGGAAAAGTTTATTTAAAAGTGGACTAATCCTTTAAGTAGATGAATAAACTGGATTTAATAAATGCGACTAAAACATGTACGTTATTGACATGACAATTAAATACAACAGATTTAAAACACTAATATCACGATTTTAATATTAATATATGGGAATTCATACACATTTACACTTACGTAAATGATTTACATTTAAATGCTGTTAATATGCACGTATTTTTACGTTTTAGTGCTATAAATAAGTCAATATTGTATGTTTTTGTGTGTATGAAAGCGTAAGTAAATGTACGTGAGGTACTTTATGTTAAAATACACACGTATTCTCATGAGATCATGTTGCAACACTACTTAAAAGCAACTTACATTTCTCTCTGTGACAATGCTACGAACATCTGCAGGATGTATCATTTCATACATTACATGATACAAAGACTGATGAAAGATGCACACAAACAGAAAGAGAGAAGAGAATACAGGAGAGAGATTCAGAGTGATCTGGCTGGTAGCCAATCAGAGCTAATCAGAATAATATTGCTGCAAGCAGTAATTTCAGGGCAAAACACTTCAGTGTCATAAACGTTACAAGTAAATTTAATAGGAAAAAGTATACCAGCAAATTTTTAGAAAAGTAAAGTTACAAATGCGTATGACTTTTGACCAATAGGTGGCACAAATTGCTTTGCAATTTTCAGAACATTGTGCTCAAGACACGTGTATAAATTTCATGTCAGTTCACCAAAGCATTTCTGAAATTACAACCTCAGATCCAGTCTGGTTTCATCGTGTTGAATTCATTGATGCATTACACGTGAATGGTTTGGTACATCGAAAAGCTTTTAATAGCTTTTGGCCAGCATAGTCTGAAGATGACCTGAGACAAATTTTGGAAAGATCTGATGAAAACTGTTAAAGTAAGGAGGGAAAATAAATAAATAAATTTAAAAATGGATGAATTTAATGACAATACACTTCTCAGACACCATTTTAGGACAAAATTTAAAAAATGGTGGAAAGGCAGTAATCACTGACCATAGAACACTGGACATCACTGAACTGTGTATGACCCAAAGAATCTAAACCAACCATAACTTTTGGCCAAAATATTGAAGTTATAACTAAAATTATCCATTTGACAGACATCCGGTTTGTATTTTTGTCATGCTGCAGAGTCACTCAAGCTACTTTATTTTGCCTTGACATCTGAATTAAAATGAGTTTCTTTATACATATATGAGTGATTTGATCGCTATGTATTTTACTCTTTACACATTTAAATAACAGACAGTTTCATTAAAGTCAGGGGCCGGGCTCACGAAACATAGTTCACTTTCAAATAAATATCCGGACGCATCTGAGTTTTATAATGGCAGTGAACAGGGGTCACGAGTATGAGCTAAAGAAAGTGTGTCCATCCACATCCATCCATCATAAACTTGTACTCCACATGGCTTCGGGGGGTTAATAAAGGCCTTCTGAAGTGAAGCGATGCGTTTGTGTAAAAAGATATCCATATTTAAACAAGTTATGAAGTAAAATATCTAGCTTCCACCAGACCGCCTTCCGTATTCAACATACGAAGAAAGTGTAAAACTCTTGCAGTTCAAAAAGCTTACGCTACATCCTTCCCTATTCAACTTACGGAAAAAGTGTAACTGACGCGACGCCAGTTTACACTTTCTTCGTACATTGAATACGGAAGGCGGTCTGGCGGAAGCTAGATATTTATACTTCATAACTTGTTAAATATGGCTTTTTTTTTTCTTTTTTTTTACACAAACTCATCGCTTTGCTTCAGAAGGCCTTTATTAACCCCCCGGAGCCGTGTGGAGTACATGTTTATGATGGATGGATGTGGATGGAAGCACTTTCCTCAGCTCATCCTCATTGATCCCTATCACTGCCATTATAAAGCTCGGATGCATCAGGATATTTATGGCTCAAGGGTGAGTAAAGCTTGGGCTAGTTTAAGAATGCTTTAAGAATAAAATTCTTCTTAACTGCCATATTTTTTAATTTAAGAATAAAGTTAAGAATATTTTGTATGGCCAAAAACATTTCTTGAAAATGTTCTGAACATTTTTTCTTAAGACTGTTCTAAAGACAAAACGTAAGAAGGATTTGAATTCCTGAAAATATTGTTGTTAAAAACCATCATAAATATCCTCTTAAAGTTAAAATAACTTGTCTTAAATCCCCAGAGGTAAGAGGCTTAATTTAGGTTTAATTTCATTTACAAATGAATGCAACAGAACGCTCAATCTTGAGACATTCTCTTTTAAACAACAAAAACATATTTAAAATACAAGACATTCATTTTTTCATGAATTGCATTTAGGAATATTTTTACAAACTTCATCTTTAAAAATCTTTTTCTTTTTCCAGATTATCCTGTTCCTGGTCTCTTATGGAGCTGCTACCCATCTGATACTTGATTCAGATGTTCTTTCGATGAAGAACATGTGGAACTAGTGGCACCAGGTAAAACAGTACACTAAGGGCCAGATTTACTAACAGCGTGTGTCAGTGGAAACCCTCTTTTGGCATTAAATCACTACTGCCAGGATTTATTAAAGACACGCAGTGAAAAATTAGTGCTGAAAAGGTGTGGACAGTTATTTTTGAAGCTGGCCTTATTGCATATGCATTTGTAGGAGTTTCCCTTTCAGATGTTAAATTTATAGGAGTCATGCAAGGTGATTTACTAAGGTTTGTGCTAGTCAATTTGCATTATTTAAAGCCCAAAAAACATGTCTTAAACCAGACGCTAATTTGCGCTGCTCTTGGTAGATTGCGTTGGTCATTATGTAAATGATCCAGCTGCGTCTGTGTTCTTTAATGTGCACATTGTCAGTAGAACTTTCCACTCACATCGGCAATTTAATGGGATTGCACTCTCACGCTAATTTGCCCTGTTTAGTATAACTAGCCCTAAGTGTCAAACGGTAATACTAGCTTTATATGTATGAGTTACTTACAAAATACCCCAAAGAAACCATGGTAAATCAAGTGGTCCAACAACACACCATGGCCCATACACCCTGAGAGACTTGTGACCCAAATTACAACCTGTCTAGAATGTGGCTTTCCATCATCAAAACTAATCACAGAATGACTGAATATCCACCAAAACAGAGACTCATACTACAGTCCTGCAACTGTTTGTTCTTTGAGGAGAATTTCATCATCCTGAGTTGTTCTTTATTTGACTAAGACTCGTCTACTCTGACTAGCGGAGGTCTCAAGGGTTCAGGAGCAATAAATTAATCATCACACACACACACACACTTTAGAGACTCCATCAACCCCCAACACATCTGATCATTGCAAAAACGTTGCCCCTAACGACAAGACCCTTCCCCCATGATGCATGCATAATTAACACGGTTGTAAATGAATTAATCATTATAAACATATTGATATAGATATAAAATTCATTATATAAATTCAGATCAATAAATCATCACAGAAAACATTCTCTCATCTCCTTCTAAAGGCAATATTGAGGTCATGCAAAGCACTGATTTCCTCTCAGGCATCCTGAAGGCCACATATGAAGGTGTCAGCTGCATATTGGGAGGTCTTGAGATTTACTTTATTTTTGCAGTATGCATTATGTATACTGAGCAGAGTATGACGATTTTCTACATGAAATGCCCGAATGACCTACTTACCACATTGGAAAAATATGCAGTACACAACCACAACACATTTTATTTTTTTTAATAATCACTCTGTATCTGATCCGGACAAAGTCTTCGACAAAAATGCCATTTTCTCACCTTTTTGTTCAAAATGTTGCTTTTTTATGAAATTTACCTACATTCAAGTGTTGATAAAAAAAATTTATGAAGCTAGAATTTTTGTTTGTTTGTTTGTTTGTTTAAAAGCAGAGGCTCTGTTCTTTCTTTTGATATATTCCATGTTTAGATATTTTTGTTTTCATGTTCAGAAAGAAAATTATAAATTCTGGCGAAGGCCTGAAATGAAGGTCATGTGGCAATGGCAAGTTAGTGTGATTCACTGAGATACTATTATAGTTTTTATTCATATTTTGAACTAGTTTTTATTTTATATTTTGTTTTCATTTTAATTGTAGTAATTTTGTTGTGTTTTTATATAGTTTTATAGTTTTCTATATAGTTTTTATTCATTTGTATTTCAGTTTTAGTTATTTTAGTACATCAAATTAAACATATTTTATTTCAGCTAGCTGCCAAGACAATATTTAATTTTTATTTAGTTTGAATTTTTTATATTATTTTATTTCAAGTAATGAAACTTATGTTTTTTGTTAAATATAATAACACTAATGTACTATATACATTTAAATATTGTGTAAAATAGTACACTTCTTATTTTTAGTATAAGTGACAATCGCCTCATCAACCATCTTGGATGAATGTTTTCACTGAGCTTGTTACACTGCATTCTCAATTTTTGCATGCAATGTTTGAATTTGACCTCAAGAAGTTCTCTTGCTAATAATTAAGAAGTGCATCTGCATCTATCGACAATGCACTCACAGTATGGAACCTTAAAATGCTGCCTACATAGGCATAGTCATAGTCTTAGTTTTATAGCCATAGTCTTTGGATTTGCAGTGATGTTCAGTCGGCATACACAAATTAGAAAGAAATATGTCAAACAAAACAGTTGGTGCTAGTTTATAAAAAAGACAAAAACAAGACTGTAATTTCACTCAAGACATTTTGCCTTTTTTCGGTTTCTTTCTCTGCTCAAATGTATTTCTAGTAGAACAGCAGAAATTGCCTTTTATCTGGGGTCGATTTTTAATGTGCTTGTAAATTGGTGAGTATTGACACACTGTCAGGGAGGAACAGTCGATGTTAACCGACTGAGTAAAGCAGCAGTCTGGACCCCAAACCCTTCCATCTGTGCAAACACAGATCGAATGTGACAGACAGAGAGAAGAAAGAGAGAGACGACTGCAGAGAGAAAAAAATGGAGACAGTTGGAGGTTGCTGTTGGTCAAGTAAAAAGTCAAATAAAAATGAAGCATACCTGCTGTGTAAGAAACATGCAGAAATACATTCTCAGACAATACAAGGAAAGGCATTAATTTGTGCATGTCTACTGACACTTCATCTAGATGACTTTTGAAGGCAGTGTAGATCCTTCAGATGTTTCCTACAATATCTCACAATCATGCGAGCGAGGTTTGCCTGTTGGTAAACATTTTTTTTTATTAATAATAAATTCAATCATATGTTCTCAGTTTGAGATTTCTACTGTCAAATGACTGTTATAGCAGCTATGTGAATAATAACACTACCTCAGGTTTAATGACAGACATTTGAAGGAAACTATCACCCCCTTGAGTACTGAAGAGTGTTACTGTCATAACATAACTGTGCATTTGCAATGAACTGGCTAAGTATTCACTTCTGCACCGCTGTTTATGTGTTTCTGGGCTGACAGTTAAGCATTAGACAACAAAATGTTGCTCATTATAGATACTTGATAATAAGGTCTCATTTGTTAGTTATTTGTTGCATTAGCTAACATGAACAAACTATGAGCAATCAGAATTTATTAATATTTGCTAATGTTAATAAAAAATGCAGTTGTTCATCGTGTCAGTTCACAGAGCGTTAACTTAGCAGATACAACATTAAATTTGAAAAATGTAAATGTTGAAGTTAATGTTATTTTTTATTATTAAATTGCTGTGTTGTTTATTGTTATCAAAGGAAACATTATTGCAAAGTGTTAGCAGACATTATCACTGCAAAACACGACAAAAATACTGGTTCAGAACATGATTTTTCTCCAGTGCAGTAATCACATAAGGTGCCGATAGATACCAACACTGGATATTGTGAAAAATATGTGGACGTTTTTCTAAAACGTGTGACAGAATAGAAAAGTGTTATGCTTGATTTTTGCAGATACTTTTGGCATGAGGAGGTAAAAGATGAATAATAACATAAAATACGTGTTATAACAGATCCAAGTGTGTTTGCATGTTCTCCCAAGTTGAACAAATTCACTGCCAAGACGCACACAAACACATCCCAAACCCATCCTTCGCACAATCTCAAACACACACAAATCTTGTCACTCTGTTTCTGTTAGTCATACTGATTTTTTCATGCTTCAGTGTGTCTATTTCTTCCCTCAAACCCTTAGAAACAAAGAGAGAGTCAAAATGACCTCAATCTGTCTCCTTTCATTATACATTTTGACGTGCTCACTGTGGAACACCTTGAGAACTATAAACCTCTGCTCAACAACATGTCTGCATGCGTGTACATGAAAGCTGTGTTTACGAGTGATATATTTATGTGCACAAAATGCATTTATATTATTTATATATACACCAATAGAAAAACTTATTATTGCATGATTATCTTGTCTGCAGTATCACGTCCTCCCTCTGGCCTTTGCCCTTTTATTGTCATCTTCTCTCTTTATTTTGCATTTTTCTGATGTTTAAATAAGAGCATTTTTTAAAACTCAGATAAATGTGTGTCAAAATCTGACAGAAAACCAGACCTGCTGCCAAATTCAAAACTGGAAAACCTAAGTTTACACCAAATAGTTTTGTGTTCCTGATTTTTATGACTGTTCAGAATGAACAGGAATTACAAGGACTAAATATTTGCCCATTTAATAGATTGGATGTGTATGGTGAGACAACAGCTGAAGCTTTTACTTAGAGTCTTGGAGTATATGAATGGGAATTTGAATGCATGTGAGAAAACTACACCAGATAATCCTATCAACACTTCCTGCTCTTTTCACTATATTTCCCCCCACACTTTAACAATCTCCCAGCAGACACAATAAATAACAAGTTAACTGTCTCATTGTCTCTGTATCAGATGTACCGCCCGCAGTTCATTCACTAACCATACAATGCATATTGCAAACAAAAATGGAAAGCACTTACTTGATCTGGCAAGCTCTCATCTGATTGGTTGGATTTATGCAACTTCCATGAGTAAATGCACACATGGGTTTCATCAATCTGCTAGAAAACAAAACTTTCTTTACGGAGAACTAGAAATAAGTATAGTACTTTTAGAAAGAAACAAATCCTGATCACAGTCTACACAAAATTTCTGTGCCATTTATGTCATTAATTAAATTAACCTTTTATGTCTATTAATGTGGCATGAAACATTTTAGATAAACCCACCTCTAAATGGCACATAAAAACTATGATTGGACGCTTTTCATGTTGAACAGACAGCCTCTTTCTGTCTGTATCTTGGCTTCAATAAACTGCAATGTGGTACAGACTTTATACTGACAGAAGTCTGACTTATGAAAATTAGTTTTATTGCACCTACAGTAAATCTCTCACATAACAGCAGTAGTGTTTTAGCAGTAGTGGTATCTCTGGAGTGACAGTTTCTGTATTTATATTCAAGTGTGAGTTCAATGTCAACTTTGATCATCTTAAATCAACAAATGTCTAGAATAAATGCAAAAAATGTCAAACACTAAATGAGGCAATGAGTTACAACCCCTACAAGGAAACCAGCATTTAGCCAATCAATATTAACATGTCCTCTTATTGTTTAGATCATTTTTATGGTCTGAATGCTGATAATGAAAGTTATTACAAGGCCAAAAGATGCAAATATGAGTGATAATTAAGACTAGTACCATAGTTAACAATAATCATTAAATGATCATTTAAAGATAGTTAAATTATGTCTGGAGGTTTAAATTGTGGATATTTTTTGTTCAGCAAAAAAATTCCAACCATTTTAGATAACTGCCGAAGTCACAAAAGTGTCATATTGCATGAAGGATAAGATATAATTTACAATCCTGTCTGATATATTTCAGAGTGAAATAGAATATTTAACAAGAAAAAAAGTGAGTAGTACTTGATTTTATGAATTAGGAATTGAATGGATCAGTGGACAGTTGGTACATACCTGAGAGGTTGAAAAAAAAGAAGACTTGATGAAGTGAGTTCAAACAAAACAGTTTAAGAGGCGGAGCAGGTTAATACATTTTGATGACAGATTACATCATTCCATTTCCAGCAATAGTTTACTGGTCTGAGATCTGCAGACTGAACAGGCCACTGCAGATGTCACAAATGTGTTCATGGAACCAGTTGACGGCTTGCTTGGTTTCATGGTACAATTTCGCGCAGGAAGTCTCTATTTGACAGTTGGGTCCATGTTTTCATGGTGTCTACGCCAGATTCTGACCCTCCATCTGCACATCTCAGAAATTGAGCTTTGTTTGACTCTTTATGCTCTTCACTTATGGTGTTTGGTCAGTGTCGTGGCCTCTGATCTCTGATGACAGCAGTGCAGCCCAGCGGGTCTTTTGATGCTGTTCACCATCTGCTGCTGTGTTTGACACAATCCTCTTCTCTTCTGCCTACAAATGAACCGTCTCCAGCATTAGAGCCCTGTAATGCTGACGGAGAACGGTCTAAAGTCAAAAAGCATTGTGCTTATAAATATCTGTACATCCCAGAGGAAAACTTTATTGCTCTCAGGTTGCGTTTTTATACTCTAACTCAGGAAACCTAGACCGCATTTGCACTTAACCAATTATGATTTTTCTTCACAGATATCTAGCACAGATCGAATCTTGTTGCAGGCTGGTAGCAGAAACACAAGGTTTGGATTTTTTTCCCCACCCAATTAGGGACGCTTTCAGTAGTGGGTCTAAACCTGGTGCGTCACCTGACTAGTGATGGACGATCATAGGTTTTTCAAAAGTCGATGCAGATATCAATATCTAAAAAGCAGGATGGTTGATGTAATAATGTTATGTGAAATTTAGAACTCAAAAACACCAAAGAAGACATACACAAAATCATGGAAATGAATAAATATTGTGCAAAACAGGTTTTAGAGGTGAAAAGATTTTTGGAACTGACATGAGAAGGAAATAAAGCAGTTATTGGATAATGGTGATAATTTCAAAATAGTAATACATCAGCTGTTTATTACTTTCAATTATGTTTCAAGTGAATGTAAATGATATCTGTTCTCTGCACTGAATTATATTTCATTCAACTATCACTGTCTCAGATGTTTCTCATAAAATTTCTTCAGAAGAAATCAAAAGACTCAAATGAGTCAAGAGTTTTCATTCAGTACGAATAACTCTAGATAAGACAATGTAGAGCAACTTATATATATCTGAGCTGGATTTTTTAAAATCATATTTAATAACCTGTTGCTCTTCAGGTTTGATTATAGTGGGGTGTTAATATTTTCTTATTTCCTGGGCTTAACTTTTTTACATTCTTTGTGCAACATTGCCTTTTTTCACTATGTTATGTGCACATCATAGACACACATAGACAAAACAAGAAGTAGTCCTTGGACACAATGACACACTCGCACGCAACCAGGAGTTAAAGACACACATTTGCGCACATACATTTCTTACTCGTTATTATATTTCTTGAAATGTCATATATGGTAAGGTTTGAATTAAGTAGTATGATTGTATGCTCAAGACATTCTGGAGATTCTTCCTGAATAAATTTGAGAATGCTATGTACCACACTTGCTCTGTGTCTGCTTGGTCATTCTCTAGAGATATCTCGCGCTGCTGCTGCCACACATCACAGGGGTTGGAGTGCCTGTGCTCGACTGATGACTGAGAACACTGAGGCTACAAATAATCTACCTGAAATTTAATCTAAGAATTAAAAGTACCAAACCTTAACTGTTAATTTATCCCTTAAAAATCATCTTTGATCACCAAAATTACATTTTTAAATGTTTTTTTCCCTAATTTTTCATGCCTTAAAATAGCTTGTATGTAACTCTACACCCTTGCTTCATTTAGTATACGCAGATCCATGAATATTCTAATTATCCCCGCCTCCACTCACTCACACCAACTCAGAGATCTACTTTGTCAACTTACTGAGGTAAATGCTGCACAATGGTATTGCTCTTTACAATGTCGGACACTTAACGGTGATTAATATGATTAGCCTTTTGTTTGACTACGTTATCAAACAGCTAATAATATGTTGCTAATGTTACACAAACCATAGTTGCATCCCAAATGACGCACTATACACTAACTCTATACACTTATACACTATACTTATGCACTATGTACTTATCCATGTAGTGTATGAATGTTATAAGGTTATTTTGTCATTCAACATCGAAGTCTAATAGCTCCTCCCCCTCCGCTTCATACAACGTCATAGAATAGTGCACAAGTACGCAAATTGGGACGTACCTCATGTTTCCATTCACCACCTCAGAGGCAGACAGCTGCCTTCTAACAATCAGTATCCTTAGAAACGCTTTGAACATCTCAGAACGTCAGTGGAGAAAGGCATATAGTTCATCATAACATCGTAATATACATCATACGCCCACTATATTGCTAAATCTACCCAATTTTTTATATCAACAGAAAAATATACCGGGATAACCTGGCTCCTCTTGAGACTCCACTGCTTCAGAGCAATCATATTTAATGATATGCTAAAGCCCGCCGGCACGTTGAAATGATCGGTTACAAGGTAGTTTGTGATGTAAGAAACGTACTCGGTTACGTACGTAACCTTGGTTCCCTGAGATACGGAAACGAGTACTGCGTATGGGGAAAAACTCCTTTTTTCTCCGATTACTGAAGCCTTTTTCAATAACTATAACACCAGATGTACTCGTTACATCAGAAGAAGAATGGCATCTACGCTAATATTAGTCTTTCTGTTTATCCCGAGGTTTACCGTAGTCAACCGGATCCGGGCCGTATCCAGGTGAGACCAAGGACCTGCGCCTTGACACGACCACAACGCAGCCCTGAAGTATTAGCAGAGATTGAGTCAACTAGATCATCCAAGGCCTCATCGACATGACAACCAGTGGCGCAGCTCCTCAACAACCGTCCATACCGGCGTGATGAATACGATCCTCAACTGGATGGAACTGAAATAAATACTTTAAATGTTGCGATCCTATCAGACTTATGATAGCAACCTGAGTCGTAACAAAGCACTGTTCGCCAGAGGAGAACTGGCCCCCCGACTAAGCCTGGTTTCTCCCAAGGTTTTTTTCTCCATTTTAACACCTATTTGCCACTTGTTTGCCACCTGTTTGCCACCTGATGTCACCTGTTGGAGTTTGGGTTCCTTGCCACTGTCACCTTTGGCTTGCTTAGGTGGGGACACTTGACTTTTGACTTGACATTTGATATTCAACAGTGCTTTGATCTGCCTGCATTGACACTATTCTTAAAGAGCTGCTGTGCAGCCAAAATAATGTACCAGTTATCAATGTAAAGCTTCTTTGACACATTCTACATTGTAAAAAGCGCTATATAAATAAAGGTGACTTGACTTGACTTGACTAACGCAGTGTAAAGGCCTGTGCACACCGGGACGAATATCGCACACGATTATGGCCGACGTTTAACGGCTCGTGACTAAACAAAAGGCACCAATGTGAGTGTGCACACCGACATGAAAAACGGCAGGCATAAAAGCATCATTTTTTAAAAAACACCTTGGGTTTGTTTTTTTGGTTTGACGCGCCGCGTTAAAAACTGGCAGACCAATGAGATTGGTGCATTTGTTCACGTGCATGGAGCTGCTGAAGTTACAGTAAAACACGACTTGGTGGCACTCAAGCACAAAACAGTCTTGCCTACCACACATTGATACCAAGACGACGAAGAGGAAGAAAGTAGATGAGGAAGACCCCTACTGTCAGGGTTCTGTCACTTCTGTCTAGTTTATTTCTTGGTTTTGTGACAGAGCTCTGACACTCCCGTTCTGGTCCTGTTTTTTGTGTGAGCGTACGGTCTCGAGTGTTTTCGAGCCGTGCGCTCTCTTGTCTTCGTGCCTTGTTTCATGTTGGGAGCGTGGCGTTCGGATCCCGGCACTCGTGTCTAGTTTGGTTTCGGTTTCGTGTCGGGATTCGGACACTTGCGCTCCCAGTCCTGTCTTTTATTGTGAGCGCACGGTCGAGTGTTCCTTCATTTGCCGTGCGTTCTTGTCTCATGTTTTGTCTCTTGTTTTGTCATGTTTTGTGTAGCACGCGGTTGTTTCCACCTGCCGCGTGCTTTCATGTTTTGTCTTGTGTAGCACGCAGTCTGTGTTTCACGGGCTGCGTGCTCTCATGTTGTCTTGTTTTGTGTGAACACGTGGCTTATGAGTTTTCATAGTCACGTGTTCGTGTCTCGTCTTGTGTAAGCACATGGCTTGTGATTTGTCTTCATTGGCCATGTGCTTGTGTTTTTTGTTTTGTTTGGTGTGAGCACATGGCTTGTCAGGTTTCTTTGTGCCATGTGCTCATGTCTATTGTCTTGACCCCGCCTACCTTGTTACCTGATTATTGGTTGATTTGCCCCACCTGTCCTCCCTCGTTACCTGCCTTGTTTGCTCTCCTATTTATTCTCCTTGTGTTTTCAGTCCTGTGCTGGTTCGTTGTCGTAAATTTTCCTGTCGTATGTTTCCCTTTTGTCAAGTCAAGTTAAGTCAAGTCAAGTCAAGTCTGTCAAGTCTGTTTTCCCCCTCGGGGTAGTTTTGTTTGTGTTTTGTTTTATTTTTTATTGTTAATAAAAAGCCCTTCTTTCCCTGCATTTGAGTCCTCGCTCCTTCCACCCACCCTCATCTGACACCTACAAACTGGGTGCTCTGCCAGTTCTTGGCCACACCAATAGATGTGTATTATTTCTGTATTTTTACTGTTTTTTTTTCTTTTACATTCAAGAAATATAGTTAAGAATGTCTATTTCATAAATATGTTTATTTGCACTTCTGTCATTGTGACTTATTTGCACTACCGTTTCTGACTACCATCTCTCATTTGTCATATATATGCCATATGTGCCATTTTATATCTGCATTTTTATCTTCTTTAACTTTATTAATATCATAAGTATGTTTTTGCACTACTGTTAAGCACAAGCGCCATATACTGTCATGGAGTAAATTTGCACGTTCAATCGTCAGTGAAAATCGCTTGGGTATGAACACAAAAAACATCTAGAAAAACGCTGGCGATAAGCGTACCCGGTGTGTACAGGCCTTAAGTACGAGCCTATGGCGATGCAGCGTGCCAAAGCCCGCCAAAATGGGCGGGGCGTCAGGCTATATAAGCGAGTATTTCGTCATAGGATTTCAGGTCAATCGACTGAAGCGATGACACTGAGTCGTACAGCTCCTTGGCAAGGCAGCAAACGCAGTACTCGTTCCCGTATCTCAGGGAACCGAAGTTACGTACGTAACCGAGTACGTTCCCTTTCGATACTTCACTTATACTGCGTATGGGGAACAAATACGATCACGCCGTGCCATGGGAGGGAATGACTGAACCTATCTTAAGAGAAGGCCATACCTCTAGTGGAGTGGGCTCGTACTCCTATGGGGCAATCTAGGCCCATAGAGGAGTAACAAAGAGCGATAGCGTCCACAATCCAACGCGAGAGTCTTTGCTTTGTGACCGGAACCCCTTTGGTGCGGCCACCAAAGCACACAAAGAGCTGGTCCGACTGCCGAAAAGGCACGGAATGCTCGATATATGTCCTCAATGCCCTAACTGGGCAGAGTAAATCCCGCTCACGCTCATCCCCTGAGGGAGGTAGCACTGAGAGTGTAATTACCTGTGCTCTGAATGGAGTCGAGAGCACCTTAGGAACATAGCCATGCCTGGGTTTCAGGACGACCTTCGAGTCATTAAGCAACAATTCGAGGCACGCAGGGCTCACGGAGAGGGCCTGCAGATTGCCAATAGCAGAGCGGTCTTAAGCGGTAGGGGCCGAAGGTCAGCTGACCGCAGCGGTTCAAAGGGAGGGCCTTTGAGCGCTCTGAGGACCGTTGAGAGGTCCCAGGTGGGTACTGTGAGAGGGCGAGGGGGATTCAGCCTCCTAGAACCTCTCAAGAAACGCACAACTAAGTTGTTTCTCCCCACCAACTAGCCAGCAATAGGGGCATGAAATGCTGCTATGGCTGCCATGTATACTTTGAGCATGGAAGGTGTGAGACCCTTGTCCAGATGCTCTTGGAGAAATTACAATATCGAAGATATGTCACACTCAACCAGATCTTTGTTTCGAGCCGTACACCAGTCGACAAAAACCGACTATTTTTGGGCATAGAGGCGTCTAGGAGACGGGGCTCTGGCCTGAGAAATGGTATTTAGTACGTCCTTGGGAAGGTCAACAGGCTCCCATCGAGGGACCAAAGGTGCAGAGCCCACAGCTCTGGCTGGGGGTGCCAAATCGTCCTGTTCGCCTAAGAGAGGAGGTCCCGTCTCAGGGGGATCGGCCACGGGGCTTTCGTTGAAAGCCTGAACAGCTCTGAGGACCAATGCTGGTTCCTTCAGAGTGGGGCCACCAGGAGAACTTTGTGTTTGTCTTCCCTGATTCGTCTGATGACCTGAGGGATCAGAGCGACTGGGGGAAAAGCATAGAGAAGGAGGCTGGGCCAGTCATCCTCGCTCAACCATGAGCCAAAGGCTGGTCTGCCCTCGCACAGAGCGCCCCAACCCATGTTGGACGCATCTGTCGAGACCACCATCCTTCTGGATACCGCCCCTAGGGAAACCCCATGGCTAAACCACTGAGGGTCCTTCCAGGGGTTCAGAGCTGTTAAACAGGCCTGATTCACCCTGACATGGAAGCGGCCGTGCCGCCAAGCATGAGGTGGGACCCGAAAATTTTGCCAGTACTGCAGAGGCCGCATTCGTAGGAGGCCGAGCTGCAGGACTGGGGAGGCGGAAGCCATCAGCCCTAGCATCCTCTGGCAACACTTCAGAGGAAGACGGGCTCTGATCCTGACAGAAGCCATGAGCTGTTGAATGGCCAGAGAGTGCTCTGGGGAGACTGTCGCCCTCATTTGAGTCAAAAACAGCTCCCAGGAACGAAATTCGTTGGCAGGGGAGCAGTGAGCTCTTGGCGAAATTGACCCTGAGTCCCAGGCACTCCAAGTGGCTGAGGAGCACGGATCTGTGGTGTGCTAGCTCGTCCTGAGACTGGGCCAATATGAGCCAGTCGCCAAGGTAATTCAAAACGCGGATTCCCGTCTGTCTCAGAGGGGAAAGAGCCGCATCCATACACTTCGTAAAAGTGCGCGGAGATAGGGACAGCACGAAGGGAAAGACTGTATACTGGTAAGCCACTACCTCAAATGCGAATCTCAAGAATCGTCTGTGATGGGGGGCTATCTGGATGTGAAAGTATGCGTCTTTCAGATCCAGTGAGAAGAACCAGTCCTCAGGGCAAATCTACAGGAGGATCTGTTCCAACGTCAACATCCTGAACTTCCGTCTCGTGAGGGAGCGGTTCAGGAGTCTGAGGTCGAGGATGGGTCTGAGACCGCCATCTCTCTTGGGGACGAGGAAATACAGGCTATAAAAACCAGATTCGCTCTCAGATGGAGGGACCACTTCTATGGCTCCCTTTCCCAACAGATCTATCACTTCGGCACGGAGGACATGTGCATCGTCCGCTTTCACCAAAGTGGGGACCATCCTGCTGAAGTGCGGGGGTCTTCGGGCGAACTGCAGTGAGTAACCTGGATTTATTATCCCCAACACCCAGCTTGACACTCTGGGGATGGCCAGCCAGGCCTCGGCCCGCGTTGCAAGGGGCTGGATTTAGTCGGTTGACAGGCCGCTGAGTTGGGGCCTGTTAACCGTGGTGGGTGGAAGAGGAAATTTGCTCTTTTTTTGAAAATGTATGTTTTTTTATTTTTCTCGCCATGAGAAAGGCAGTTGGCGTGGGTGCAACATTTGTGGGCCCAGCACGCACAACAAACATTTTGTCTCCAACACCCGGAAGTGAACGGGGTGGTGGGAGATTTAAACAAGGCAGCTTTGGGGGTGGTCTGGCCGCAGCAGGACATTTCCCCATCCCTGACGGATCAGGAAGACTTCGGACTTCGAGATCGCTGACGTTGTACCTTGGGGGGCCCTGTCTGGGTGGCAGAGGGCGCCGGTTTGCTCTGCTGCTAAGTCGGCGCAGGCTTGGGGCGACTCGGGGCAGTGGCTGAGCTGGAGCGCTTCGGCAAGAATCTCGGCGGGGGAGATAGGGGCGTCCAGGAAAGCCACCTTACCCGCTTCCTTTATCTCTGTCAAATTAAGCCAGAGATGGAGCTCCAATACGACCAGGCTGGCCATCGAGCGCCCGATGGCCTGGGCTGTGGCCTTAGTAGCGCACAGGGCCAGGTCGTTGGCACTGCGCAGCTCTCTGAAGGCAGGTACGTCAGTGCCAGACTCGTCCAGAGAGCGGAGGAGTTTGGCCTGGAAGACCTATAGAATGGCCATGTTGTGGAGCGCTAAGGCTGCTTGGCCTGCTGACGAGTAGGCCCTCCCGGCGAGAGCAGAGGTCGTCCTGCAGGGCTTGGATGGAAGAGCCCGCATGTTTTTCCATCCAACAGCAGCAGGAGGACAGAGGTGAGCAGCCACTGCTTCGTCCAGGGGCAGCATCTGCTCGTAGCCCTTCTCTTCAGAGCCGTCCACAAAGATGAGAGCTGCAAAGGTGGTAGTGCGTAGGCGGGCCGAGTAGGTCAGCTTATCGTGGACCTCTGGGAAGAATGGGGCAGCGCGCTGACGAGGGGGTTGGAAGCGACCAGGCAGAAACCACTCGTCCAAGCGGCTGCGTGAGGGCTCCTCTGGGGGTGCCCATTTGAGGTCGAGCTCCTCGACGGCTCTGGAGAGGACGCAGAAAAGCTTGGCGGTCCTCCCTGACCTGGTGTCGATGGGCTCCAAAGACAGCAAGGGGGTGGGGTCTTCAGAGTCGCCGCCCCACTCCTCCGTTTCAGAAGCCGCCAATGACATGCTGTCATCAAGCGGCTCGTCTTCTGAACCGCCAAAGGAAACCATGTCACTCGCTTCAGCCGAGGGACGCAGGTCTGGGCAGGAGAACAAGATGGGAGACGGCTCTCTGTGTGGAGAGAGTGAGGCACGCGGGGGCTGAGCCGGTGTGAGCTCACTCGTGTCCAAGCGCTGAGCCCCTTTGCCCCGCTGTTTCTTCCTCGCAGGCTACTGGGAGGAAGAGAACAGGAGGCCGCAGGGGGCGGGACTGCTCTCTGAAAAGAAAGCAATCCGCGAGCGCAGAGAGGCCAGACACATGTTCGCGCAGTAAGAACATGAAGTCCTGGTGAGCACCGCCTCTGCGTGGGGCTTGCCCAGGCAGAAAACGCTCTCACCGTGCCCGTCGTCGTGCTGCAGGGGTGCCCTGCAAGTGCCACAGCCGTGGCGCGACATTTGTAGCAACGTCGCAGACACTGTGAAAACGGCGGAGAAAACTGCTCTTTTTAAAGCAGTTAAAACCACTGGAAATAGCTCTTTTTCACGTTCGCCGGATGGCGGCAAGGGAAGCGCTGAGAGACCGGAAGCAGTGAAGCGGGCGGCTCGAGAGCGGCACAAGAGCGGGCAGTCTGCGAGGACGTTGGCGCTGCAGGTGGTTGGCGAGTCTCAGCTGGTCCGCTGCGATGCCTTTTCAAAGGCGAGAAGCGAACTTGATCCGCGGCGAGCAGGCGAAAGAAGGCGAAGGCGTTCAGTCTTGTTATCCAGTGAAGAGAAGCATCGTCGTCACTGAAGGAGATAGATCTGAAGTCCTATGGTGAAATGCTTGCTTATATAGCCAGAAAAAACTAATTTTTGAGACTCTTTAGATCACTGTAGTTTTAAAGAGGAAATACTCAGCAATGGTGTTGACTGATGAATTTGCACATGGTTAGTCTTAAAGCATATTAAAAAAGACCACATTGACATATAAACACCATTAAAAACTTGATTTTCACCACAGGGGGACTTTAAAAACCATCATAAACTTCTTGAACTTCTCACAAGAGCTGGAATATGTCCGGAATATCTCACTGTTTATAATGAACAGAAATCACCATGCAGATGCATTATAAATGCTTTCATTAAGACAAAATTTAATTATCATATAGCAGTGTATGTCTAACCAAACATCATGACAAAGTGCCTCATGAAGCTCAGTCATTAGCACTCATCATACATTATATATATTTGGCTGCAATCTATTATTTAAGCTCTATTATCGACTGTGGCATGAGTTATTCTGCAGGTATGAAAATAGTTTTTCCATCGCTTTTAAAAGGTTAGTTCATCCAAAAAAAGAAAATTCTCTCATTATTTACTGACCTTCATGTCGTTTCTTCTTCATGCTGCTCGTTTCCATGCAATAAAAATAAATGTGGACAGATGCTGTCAAGCTCCAGATCTGCAAAAAAGCACATCAAAACTTTAAAAAAATATAGAGCTTAGCACTATATTCCAACTTATCTTCTGAAGCTATACGATGGCTTTGTGTGATGAACGGACATATAAACAGTCCTGAACACCATCGGTTCTTGTGTCTCGTAACATTATGGTTTGACTTTATAAGATCTGGAATATAGTGCATGAATCAAATAAACTTTAATACGGTGCTTGGAGCTTCTTCTTCTTTGGAGCTTGGCAGATTCAATCACCATTTACTTTCATTGTATGCAATGAACTCTAAAGCTGAATAAAGCTTATTCTGAAAAGAACAATTGTGGAATATTCCTTATGATATAACCTGTAATTATCTTTGAGGTCTAGCAAACACACAATAGAGCCTCTGGGGAAGAAAGAGTTTCAAGGAACAAAATTGGCTGTAAATGTATGTAATTTGCAACAAGTCTCTAAAAGACGCAAAATTCAATCAAAAAGTTTCCTTGTATGAAACAAATTGAGAACATTAGATGCTCCCTCTGTGTGCGTGTGTTCAGAGGGATGGGGAGAAAGACTAAAAGTGTTAAGTAAGGGATAATTCATGGCTGGCTGTGCATTAAACTATTTTAATGCACGACGTGGAGGCAAACAACCACCCGATGCGAAGCGGAGCGCATTCAAATTGTTTAATGCACCGCTAGCCATGGATTGTCCCACTTATACTATGGTTATTTGCCAGCACTGACAACTTAAAGCTGTTATATTATTACTTAAAGTGTAATATTTGGCTGGAAGGGTAAAAATGACTGTTAATTCTGTCAGTTAAGGCTCGTCAGATCAAGCATTCTGCCCACTTTGAATCAGACACAGCATTTATTTGAATTCATTATCGAGAGAGAAAGAGAGAGATGAGAGATGTGTGTGAATTATTTGCATCTGTTCAGCATCTCTCTCTATTAACAGCGAAGTTGAGTTTAATTACTTAAAAACCAGCAATGTTACCCCTCGTTGCTGAGAAGCATAAAGTAGCTATTCAGTAGCGAAGGTATTTTATTAATAAAATTTGTGGGGCAGTGTTTATAAGTTTCTGTGCTCCTCAATGTTTCCATGTGTGTGCACAGCGCGATCTCCGAGTGATGCTTCAATGAAAACATCGCATTAAAAAAATATATCAGTG
>RJVU01003594.1:244427-291124 GCA_003731715.1 Anabarilius grahami | reverse complement strand
ATATATATATATATTTACACTAAGTGCAAATAGCATCCCTTTTTGGCAAATGCTATTTACACTAGCTCCACCCACCAATATCTGGTTGGGCCACTCAAGTTTTAAGTAAGACACATAGAATTCTTCAGTGGTGCAGCAGAGTGTAAGGCTCGCAGACCTGGCTTTTAATCTGGTTTGAATCCGCCTTTTGCCGAGCTTGCATTTATTTTCAATAAAAATGAAAATAATGTTCTAAAAGTGGAAATAAACTGAGAACGAGTGTTTTATAATATTAAAAGTGTTTATTGGGTAGGGTTAAGGAAAGGTGTAGGGAGGGTTTTTATTCTCCCATAAGGCAGCATCCATTTAATAATTTTAATAAATATAATCATTCACACTCTATGATATAATATATCCTATTCATCCTATTCATGTACAAAAATACTGAGGTGCAAATAGTATCTGCCAATATAAAGTATAGATAGCATATAATTACTATTTACTCTTATTGCAAAGAACTGATTCTTTTACATGGTATAAATACAATCTTCGCTATTTTCACCTAGTGTAAATAGCATATAGCTAAGAAAATGCTGCTATTGTCACTTAGTGTAAATAGAATATATTGTGATTTTCACTTACTGTAAATAGCATCTATCGCTAAGAAAATATGCTATTTTCACTTAGCGCAAATAGCCGTTGCCTTCTTTTTAATAGTCATCTTATTTTAAATCATCAAGCTTGTATGCACTGGTCACAGACATGAAGATGTACCTTTAATTTCATTAAGCTGACTCTTCACTAAAAAACCCCAGTCAACATGTTTTCAGGCCATTTCAAATTTTGCCATGACATAAAGCGGTGATATCTAAGTAACAGTGGATGATTCAATGACAATGCAGACGAAAACAAGAGGTGGGATTTATTGCACGAACCAATCATATCCAATCATAACCAAACATATCCAATCATAGAGCGATGGAGGCATTGCCTTCTCTCACGTGACTTTCCCCCATTCATTATCAATTACCCCCACCAAACCCATAATATATACAGTTGTGCTCAAAATTATTCATACCCTTGGTAAATATGACCAAAGAAAGCTGTGAAAATAAATCTGCATCGTTAATCATTTTGATCTTTTATTTTAAAAATCTAAAAAAATCCAACCTTTCATTGGAGAATAATAATTTTAAATGGGGGGAAATCTCATTATGAAATAAATGTTTTTTTCTCTAATACACATTGCTCACAATTAATCAAACCCTTTTATTAAATTCTTATTGCTACCTCCTTTTCCCAAGATAACAGCTCTGAATCTTCTCCTATAATGCCTGATGAGATTGGAGAACACCTGACAAGAGATCAGAGACCATTCCTTCATGCAGAATCTCTCCAGATCCTGCAGATTCCCAGCTCCATGTTGGTGCTTCTTCTCTTCAGTTCACTCCACTCATTTTCTTTAGGGTTCAGGTCAGGGGACTGGGATGGTCATGGCAGAAGCTTCATTTTGTGCTCAGTGACACATTTTTGTGTAGATTTTGATGTTTGTTTTGGATCATTGTCCTGTTGGAAGATCCAACCACAGTCCATTATATGACTTCTAACAGGGACAGTCAGGTTTTGATTATTTATCAGTTGGTGTTTTATAGAATCCATTATGCCATGTATCTGAACAAGATGTCCAGGATCTCCGGCAGAAAAATAGGCTCACATCATTAAAGATACAGCAGTATATTTCATTGTACACATGGGTTACTTTTTACCCCCGTGTGCACAAACCAATCTTGAGTGTTTGCTGCCAAAAAGCTATTTTTTTGTTGTTTCATCTGACCATAGAACATTTGAAAAGAGTTATTATTTTGCCATGGCCATCCCAGTCCCCTGACCTGAACCCTAAAGAAAATGAGTGGAGTGAACTGAAGAGAAGAAGCACCAACATGGAGCTGGGAATCTGAAGGATCTGGAGAGATTCTGCATGAAGGAATGGTCTCTGATCTCTTGTCAGGTGTTCTCCAAACTCATCAGGCATTATAGGTGAAGACTCAAAGCTGTTATCTTGGGAAAAGGAGGTTGCAAAATGTATTGAATAAAAGGGTATGATTAATTTTGAGCAATGTGTATTAGAGAAAACATTTCTCTCATAATGAGATTTTCCCCCCATTTAAAATTATTATTCTCCAATGAAAGGTTGGATTTTTGTAGATTTTTAAAATAAAAGATCAAAAGTATTAACGATACAGATTTATTTTCACAGCCTTCTTTGGTCATATTTACCAAGGGTATGAATAATTTTGAGCACAACTGTATAATGTAACGTAGCCCTGCCGCTTTTCAGCACTGTGCTCATTGTGTTCTGTCTTCCGGTTTATACAGTATATCTTACGAATTTATGAATGAACTGCTCATTTTGAAATCTTCCTGGTCTACTGGCATTTGTTATGACATCTACTTTTAACATTTCAATGCTCATGATAAATTTTGTTATCTCTACAAGTAAATCCACTTCAGCAATGCCATAGAAATATATAGTCAGAGTTAGCGCAAAAACGGAAGTTCAAAATTCTAAAGATGGCAGCGCTTCTTCTGCTTTAATGTTTAACGGCGGTTGGCATCCAACTTCAATGGTGCGTTACCGCGTTACTACATATCTATAAAGGTAGACCAAATAAATAAAAAATGTTTAACAACAATAATTATATATATTCCCCCCCCCCCTTTTTTCCCTTCCTTTTTCTCCCCCTTTTCTTTTTACTCTTTCTCCTTTTTTCCAGAGCTGTAAACTATATCCAATCTGCCAGACCCGTTTCCCTTTAGGAAACTAAATAAATATGTAGGCCTAAACAGAAAAACATCAAATGACATAATGTCATTTTGATGTTGTTCCCAGTAGTTCCTTAAGTGAATTCCCTTGAACCCCCAATCTTCTTATGCCTTCTTTCATTTTATCCTTTCCCTCTCATACTTCTGACATTCAAACACCAAATGTTCGACAGAATCAATACTATTGCAAAATTAACACCTTCCTGATGCTTACCTATAATATAGCCTAGTAAAATTATTTCTTCCCTTCCAGTCCCTCCCTGTCCCTTCCTTTCGTTGTATGCTGTATAAATGTTTCCCTTTCTCCTCTGCATCGCAACATCTCTGCCACTTTTCCATAATTTTCATGATTTGGGCCTTAGCTTCTGCTTTATTGAAATTGATCATTCAAAAGATGGCTGTGCGCTTGTTTCTCTGGCATATAAGGCACCTTCCAGCCAATCAGAATTGAATATTCAGACAGACCACGCATGGTATTTCCCAACCACTGTGTCGTGCCGTGACAGGTTGTCCGGTGTGCGGTGGAAAATTACCAAATGCCAAAACAAGAAATAAATGGAATAAAATAAATGCTATACAATCAAGTCAGACGGAAACCTCGATCTCTGTATTTCAAATTTTTTTTATTTATTTATTTTTTTTAAATCAATGCTACTGGTCATCCTTTATGACTGTATGTGGGTTTTACAAAAAATTAACCAATGAAAATGATTTAAAAGCTAACTCTACTGGATCTTCAAACTGTCAGTAAAACCTCATAACTCCACCCCACCTCATAACTCCACCCCACCTCTAGTGGAAATAAAGTGTCGCACATGCTTGTTTGCAATGCAAAGGTAAATAAAGAGAACTGATTTTTGAACAAGTACAGAAGTTTCTTTACACAAAAAAACTGTCTTTTTTTTTTTTTGAAGAGCGAAGAAGAGATGCATTGTTCCAGTGACAGACAAAATATGTCTGTCATATTCGTTGGTCAAAAACCTTGCAAATCCATCTGAGCTTGGTTTTCATAAAATGTTAATAGGCTATTATAAATCCACAATACTAACTTTGATGACACAGTGTTTAATTTAAAAAATACGAGGTTTCCGCCCGACAGCGACGATATGTAAATTTGTTGTTTCATCATCACCAACATAATATAAGTACCTATATATTACCTTATTGTGTTCATACCTGTGCTGTGATATTTTTTACTTATCAAAACTGCCCTGGCAAAAAAAAAAAAGTTTGGGAAACACTGGTATAAAGGTAAATAATATATAACCATTTTCAGTAAATAAAGTATAACCAAATAATGCAAGACAATATCTGCCAGAGCTGCATTGAAAGTCTATAATACAAAAAAATTAGACAAAACAGTCTACAGATGTCACAGGTGTATGCTGAAGTGATGAGGCGAGTACGGAGATCCACAAGCAAACAGGGTTTATTTACAATAATCGAGAACATGAACAACATACACGCTTAGATAAACAATATAACAGACTAGGAGTGCAGGGAAAGTGTCCAACATAAAGGGAGTGCTGACGAGGAACAACAGGTGCAGGGAATCCGGGGAGATGGCTGGAAGACTGATGAGGGAAGTGAAGACAGGTGTGGAGAACAGGAGGAATCTGGGAACTGGAGTCCGGGAAGGCGTGAATGTAACAACAGAATTTCTATAAGAAAAATTATCAAGATTAAGTTTAGATTAATGTGATTAATTCACTTGTGTTCTCAAGTTTAGATGCTGACAAAAAGTTAGGACACAGATGTGAATACTATTACAAGAGGTATATGTTTCAAATTAACTTTTTCCTTCTGTCAGGGCAAAGTACTTTTGCTTTAAAAGATCCAGCTTTATATTTCTCTTTAAAGTTTAGTATAGCAATCTACAATAATTGAAAAGAAAAAAAAAACTCAATGGGTATAAGATGTAATATTCAAGATATATTTTCTGAAAATAATTCTTAATATCTCATGGTGATTTTGATATTTTCACTGAAAAACAAGTAAATCAAAACAAGATGTTTTTCAGTGTAGTCATTATTTGAGCTTGTTCCTAAATTAATATGACATTAAGATAAATAGCCAGAAAGACAAAAACCTGATCCATGATGAATCAACACAGACAGAAGGGTGTGTTTCCATAGTAACACGTGATGAAAGTGAGTGTACAGTCATGTTAAACATGGTCAAGCTATTGACCCAGAAACATCTGTAGAGCAAACCCAGAGAAATGGGGCGCGACAGACCTGCTGGGCCTGTTCGATGTGACAGCGGGAGCACCAGAGGAAGACAGCGAGAGATTCAGAGTGACGCTTGCATTTGAACCAACATCCATCCTTCCAGTTCAGCAGCATGAGAGATGGAGGAGGATTGAGAAAGAAATGAGAACAGGAGAAAAACAAGCCCAATCCACACTGCTCCTCTGAACACCTGCGACCTAAACATTTCATTTCAACACACACAACAACATTAATATCCGTGTCCGCATGGACTTTTGACAAATAGACCTCTGATGTTCACAAAGAGAGAAAAGAGAGACAGAAAACTCTCTATAATGAGAAAATAAATGCAGTGATTTTATGTGGATGTTTCTCTTATTTACTAGAGCATCATGCTGATTATACAGAGTAAACAGTCTTTTATGGCTTTCATGCTGCGTTCGTTTAAAACACAGCATATACAGCAGAAACATGTTACCATGGAGACCAAGATGTTCCATGCAGTTTGTCCTGCATTGTCCTCTGCGTCTCTCTCTCTCTTTTGATCAGAAGGATGCAGCACCAGGGTGAAGTCTGACAGCTTTTTGAAGGCCTTGTGAAGCATTCTGCAGTAAGAGAGAATGAGAAAATCCACAATATGATTAATGAAATATTCAAAACGGATGAAGTAAATGAAAACACAAGGTGGCACTTTACATGAATGGGGTACAGTTTGTTTTCTAAAGTTAATCTTTGATTAAACAAACAAACAAACAAAAAAACCCTAAAAGTTAATCGTTTCATTAGAATCAACCGAAAAGAGTCTATCACAGTCCATCAAAATTTGTTGCAGAGATATTGGACATAAGGGGCATAAAGGAGATCTTCACTAAATAACAAAAACTTTTTCACCCAGTAACAAAAACCCACTTTTTCAGTATTTTTTCCATTCATTTTTCCCATAGGGATTTTCAGAAAGTCTTCATTAAAGCCATGAACCAAGCCAACCAGCTACAAAGTGAATTGCAACATTACAAACTTGATTTAAAACAAAAAAAGTATTTGAAAATCGGACAAAAAGACAAAGGTAAAAGACATGCATATATATTGAAATATTTTTAGAGTGTAGGGAGACCGACTCGATTACGTCATTCACAGTGCTTCATGGGAGTGGACAGGGCTAAAAAGCTCTTTTGGCACATTTTGCTTGTTTCGACTCTGATTGGTGGAATTTTCTGTAGCATCATGGGTAATGTAGTTTTAAAAACTAAAAAAAGTTTATTTAAGTTGAAATAATGCAGACTAATGGCTTCAACAGAAATAACACCCAGCTCACAGTAAGGCTGTCTTTAAAGGTTTCTAAGTTATTATTAAAAATCAATTTCCCTATGGAGAAAATGAATGGAGTTTTTACTTCTGGAACCCAACTGTTGAACTTGGCCTATTCAACGTATACAGCAATTAAAATCATACAAAATGATTACAATTTTGATGATTGAAATCCAATTAATTGAAAACCAATGTTCGGTCTAAAAGTATAGCTTGCCTCTGAGTGATAGCTGAAATTAGGCTGATTATAAACCATGATACCCATTTAGTTATGTTTATTGCTAGAAAATAATGAAAGTACACATCAGGGTTTTAAGCGCTTCATACATGATGAAACATTTGATAACAGTACAGCACAAATTGCCAACCTTGTAAAATAAACACACACCTTGTAATACCTATGTCATACCCATGTCATTATACAAAATTGTGTCCTGATATGTCACAAAAATGCACACACACACACACACAGTATACACATATATAATGATTCCAACCTCCCAAGTTGAATAAATACGAACAGAAGTGCAAGGTTAAGCACCTCCTCACATTAAACAATTTTTGAAAATAAAGATAACTTTGTGTGACTATTGATACAATTCTGTAGCTTTTTAGTAGAAAGTGCCAAGTTAGGCTTTCTGCAAAAGTAACATGCTGTCCATCTCCCTCTCAAGCTCCACACTTCTTTAAAGTGACATTCAGAAACTACAGTATCAACTGAAAAGCTTCAGAATGAGTCAGCATTGAGATTCACTTTACCCAACAAAAGATGAAAATCCACAATGATGAAAGATCTGAGCATTGAATAAAGTTTTCAGGTTTATACACAGTGTACCGAGTTTTGAGAGCAACAACAGTTCTGGGAGACATACTTTTCATCTCCATGAAGAAACAGTTTTAAGGGATAAAGTACAAACCCTTCAACATATGTAACGGAGGCCAGCTAGTAGTCGCTGTGCGAGTAAACCTCCCTCCTCTGATCTCAAGAGATGCTCTAGCGACTGACGCTAGAGGTTGCAGCCTTTAGCCTCCTTGTTAGATTCAAGGCCCGCGCAGAGCGGGGCGAGTAGGACCTGGGTAGAGGGGTTACACATAGAGAGAAGATGAGCTACATTACCCACAATCCCCGAGTTCTATACACTATATCACAAGTCTCTGTTACCATGGAAACACAGGAAAAATAATAGTGACCCCACATTCTCGGAGCATTGTGAACAACACAATCAGATCAGTCTTCCTTATAAAAATATCTATACACACACACTGGTAATATTGATTGTCATTTGAATATTATTGGATTGTTATTAATGATTTGATTAATTGATTTTCAATGCTTTGTGGCATTAAGTAGTTAATTATCTCAAAAAGTACACATTTAAGTAAACAGTCTTGTATCTTTATCTTTTTCCTACATTGTGTTATATTCTAGCTTTGATTAAAAGGAATGGTTCACCATAAAAAGCAAATACTGTCATTATGTACTCACAACTCAGTTGATCGGCTGCCGCAGAACCCGCAGAAGTCCATCTTTGGTATCACAAAACTTTGAGTCGTAAATGCCACATGACTAATCACACTGGAGCTGCAAGAGAAGTACATCATGTCAACACTGATTGGCTACTTTAAGTAGGAACAGTTACAGGAAGTCATCAGTATCTGTGACGGCTGGCAGAGAAGAACATTAAACGAAGGCAGGAAGAACATGAGCTTGTGAATTATGAATCCTGAAGGTTAATGAAAAGTGTGGCTTCTTTCCGCCCCCATCATTAATAAGACACATGGCCTGAGGAAAACAGGAGATACAGGGCATGTGTGCGGAATATACAGTACATACTCAATACTGTATATTACTATATATACTGGATAATGCCTACTATTTTTTTAAAGAATAGTCAGTGAAACTTTATAATCATAAGTGGTGTCCGATAATTATTTCCAGTAATTAATCATTTAAAAAATGTTGCATTTTCAATGTTTCAATATTCAATATTGCGTTTTAAAAGGTTGCGTTTTCAATTTGTTGTTGCGTAAAATTACTTTTAAATTAACTTTTGGCAGTTCAATCAAATGAGCCAAAATTGAGTTCATAAAAATCACAAGTGATATCCTTGAGAGAACCAGGAAAAAAAGTTTTGTGAATTTAGTTTTTTATTGTCATTACATTGTTTGGAGCATAAGAAACAAATGGAAAAAAATTAAATTAAATTAAAAATTAAAAAAATATATTTTATTCATATGTTATGCTATGTCCACAGTAGTGAACATCAGGACAGATTTTTATTCAAAAAATAAAAAGGCATGAAAAGACATGTATAGGCAAAAACAATGGATTTTTTTTTCATTCACCAATCTTTTTTTAGGTTTCAGGATTTTCTTTAACCAAACATTGTATAAAGATGATTCTCAACTATGTTATGAAAGATATAACATAATCATTTGATATTTTATTTGATTTTACTTTATGTGATATGTGTGTAAAATGGCCATAAATGGTTAATCCCATTCTATACAATGCATCTGTACATTGTATCTAATTTGCATATTAATGTGTTCTTGGGGCAACATGTCATGAAAAAAGAAGTGTTATAAGGGGAGTAATAATTGGCAATATTTTCATAAGAATATCTAATATTTCATAGGAAAATTTATAATTTCTTGCCCTATTCACTTGTATCTCCAAAATGCCTGCCATGTTGTAAGTCCTATGTCATCTACAGTGGACATGTATGAAATCAATGCCCTGTTTTGTAACAGAAAGTCATATTCTGATTTGAAACCCCATAACAATTTCCTGAGATGTTGATTTATGAAAAACAATTTGAAAAATTAGTCAGATTTAAATGATAAGTACAAAATATTATCACATTTCCATAAGAGTGCTAAATTTGATAATTCAATCGGTGCCAATCATTTTTAAAGACCAAGGAGAAGTAGTTGTGGTGAAACCTCCAAACAATTGGTATCTCTGAAAAGCCCTGAATGTGCTCTTTACAGGACATTCAGACTTAAAACTGTGACACATACAGAGTCAAAAGTCTATGCTTGGGTCTGAGGAGGATATCACTTCCATGCAGTTCATTCATCACACTGGAAAGAGAAGGAAAAGTTGAGAGCACTGAATTGTGGAATATAGTATACAGTGTTGTATTCTGCATTTTATATCACATGTAGAAGGTCATCTGGGTATGCATACAGACAATTCACATACTATGCATACATCACATCTAGTCTGTTGAGTTGTCAATGTTGTGTTCGTAAAGGCATAATAACATTCTATTAGTATTTCTGCAGTCAATAAATGCACAGAGGAGAGAAGAAAAAGAGAAAGAACAGATTTTCATGTTGAAATAGAACAATGGGATTCTAAAGCGAATCTGGATCTATCAGGTCTTCTGTCTCGGTCAGATATGTAAGTCTTGGCCCCACTGCCCTCTTATAATTAATTAAACACACAGAGCTTGTTTCTCATCTGTAATGTTGCCAAACATATTGTGAGCTTATCTGCAGGTCATTTGAAACAGCTCAACAATGGCTCCGTTCCAAAGCCTAGCTACTGCACATTGACAGCTACCTTCTAAGTGTACATCCTGACTGTCATGGAACGCAAGTCGCCACATCTACAAACAGCAACTTGAATAAAATAGTGCACCATACAAATAGCACTCCCCAGGTACACACAGAGACTGGAATCACAACTGATTTCAATATATTTTGCCAATTTTAATTAATTTTAGTCATACATCAGATATTGAACAAACTGATCCAATTTTATCACTTGATCAAAATGACAAAACGACAGTGTGAAAAGTCACATTTGAAAACCAAATTGGGTTTCCACCCAATCATATCCATCATCATGCTTGCACTTCTGACATCAAGTCTGTTTACAAAAGGTAGCATCTTAAAAATGCTTCTTACATACACTGGTTTTGGAACAGATCTCGAGTTGAAGAGTTTAAGATTTAATGCTTGACAAGGTAAAGCAGGATCAGCAGAATGGAAGGAAATTAGCCGACACAGGGTCAGGTGAACACAGGTGACAAGGAGAACACAGTCAGACATACTGCTCTCCTCTGGCTCTCTCCATGCCATCTTCATCCAGGGAATCACTCACCAGGCTCTGGCAGAGCATATGAACGTTACTCATCCAATGGGAATGGCCCATTGATACTGGTGTTGAAATTCTGCCTGTTCCCCAGCACTGGGTTTTGGCAGTCCAGCTTTGAGAGGTTGTGCAACTCAGGAGATAACAATACTGTTACATTATGGAGAAAAATCACTACACTGTAAACCCAAATAAGTTGGCAAAATTAAAAAAAAGAGAGGCAATCAGTTGCCTCAAAATTAAGTTAAGAAATTCAAAGTTTAAGTAAGCAGAACTAACAGATTTTTATTTTTTACTCATTTATTTTAATTGTTCTTAACTTTAAATATTTGAGTACACTAATTCATACGTTTAACTTAAAATTATCATGTAACCTCAAAGTAAACATTTTTGTTAGTGTAAACTTAGCTAGCTATAACATGTTAATTCAGAAAAAGCTATCTTGCTAACATGTTAACAATAGCATGGTATAACGCTTGCTGAATGAGTACAACTATATAAAGCATTTGTCTCAAACCAAGCCGCATGCAACACTTGTCACCATGATGGTAACTCTACAAAAACCCATGCAAACTCTTCTAAATTAGCATAACAAAACATTACTGTCCAACTAAATCTCCCACTTAACATTAATCTTGCACAAAAAACATCATATAACACCTAATTTTAGCATTTACTCTCCATTTCAAGTGTCATTGGCAAAGCATACTGGGAAATAGAAATCCCAGCTCAGTTTCACTTCAACTTAAGTTTGTCTAAATTAAAAGAAATAAGTTAATAAAACTCAAAACAATGAAACAGTTCAGTTTACTTAAAATATGTCAGTTCTGTGAACTTGAAAGAAAAAGAAAGTGCTAAATACTCATTTGATTTGACAACTAATTTGTTTAATTTAAGTTTGTCCTACTCAAACCAATTATTTATTTAGAGCGTTAGGGTTTACAGTGTATGCAGGGGAGATAAGGTTACGTAAAGAAATAATTCAGCCAAAAATAAAAATTCTGTCATGTACTCAGTCTTTCTAAACTGACTTTCTAACAAGAGGTTAAAAAAGCACCATAAAGGTATCAAAACACACACACACACACACACACACACACACACACACACACACACACACACACACACACACACACACACACACATACAGTATACACATATAAAATGATTCCAACCTCCCAAGTTTAATGAATACGAAAAGAAGTGCAAGGTTAAGCATCTCCTCACATTAAACAATTTTTGAAAATAAAGATAACTTTGTGTGACTATTGATACAATTCTGTAGCTTTTTAGTAGAAAGTGCCAAGTTAAGCTTTCTGCAAAAGTAACATGCTGTCCATCTCCCTCTCAAGCTCCACACTTCTTTTAAGTGACCTTCAGAAACTACAGTATCAACTGAAAAGCTTTAGAATCAGTCTGTATATAGAATGTATATTTTCCTCCATTGAACTTCTCAAATGTCTTTTACAATCATGTTCATTTCAGATGATGTAAAGGCACATCCCACCAGGTTCATATGTCAAAGAAGAGACCAATGACCAATGACATTTATTGTAACAGGTTCTTCATGTCATTGGTTCATCAAATGTCATTGGTTCATGCATGTCTCTTTATTGATGTCAAACATTATGCAGTCTAATTTCTTTTGTAAGAAAAAAAAAGTAGAGTAAATGATGACATATTTAATTTCTTGGTAAACTCATTCACTAAATAATGGCAACCACCTCCGAAACTGCTAATGTCAGATTGATGAAGAATATATGCTAATTTAACCCAGAATACATTTTGATTCAAAACGTACTATTCTACACTGCAGAATACAGATGAGAAGAAAATATTGCTTATTCGATGGGCACAGATTCTCATCAAATGTGAGTCGCTCTTGGTTGTAAAAGGAAAACTTTCTGCAAAAAAAACAACAAAAACAAACAGCACATCCGAATTGTTTGGTTCCACTCACTGTATTTTTGAGTGCATTAGGTGGGTGGTCTGCCTGGGATGAGAATATTGTGTTTGATTATGCCATCCAACACCTGAAACCCTTTGGCCCACAGACCACCCACGATCTGTTCATGGACCTCTGAAGCATATCGCACACAAAAATGGTAGTTCAAAATTAACTGGTTACCTTGCGCAACTTCGAAGAGTCAGGGTTCACCATTTACAAGGAACCTGGTTGATAAAATGAGTGCTTTTGAGTAAGAACAAATCACTAATGCCATCAAACAATGATGAAATGATGCAAGACCAACACCACCAATGAATAAGTTGTGATGATACTTGGCAATAACTTACGGTAATACAAATAACTTCATAGGGATGAATACTCTTCTCTACGGTCTACAGAGTTCAGCTCAATGCCTGGAGTCAGAGTGGGTTTGGGTTGGTGAAAGAACCAAGCAGACATTCAGCACTCTGGAGAGCAGCACCACACCAGAACACCTCCAGACGCTGGAGGCTGAGAAACCATGTGAGAACATGAACAAGATGCTTGCGCTAATTTGATGACTTGCTGATCATCAAATCAAGCATTAGCATTAAGAGCAAAGCAATGCCAGTCAGTCAAAAGCATTAGTGGCCTTGTTTTTTTTTTTAGACAACACCACACAAAAGGGCTTTTCACACTGCGCTTAACCCCGGGTTATTGTCGTTCTAAACACCTCTTTTAACCCCGGGTAAAGAAGCATTTCACACTTGTAATTTAGATGTGGGGTTAGCACCACTTTTTACCCGTGGTTATGAAACCCTACTCTGGAGCAGCACCGCTTTTGCGGTGTTAACTCCGCATTGCAGTGCCAAACTTGTAGTGCGAGGCCCCGTTTACACTAGTGCGTTTTAGTTTTAAAGCACATAAGTTTTGCTACGGTTACGCCTGTCGTTTACTCTACGTCTGCGTTTTTGAACCTCAAAAATGGAGACTTTCGAAAACGCTGCAGACCCTGTTTAAGTTTTGAAAACGCCAGGGTTGCTTTTCAGTATACGGAACAAAATGGAGACTTTTGAAAACGATGGCTTGGCTGCCCATGTGGCTGCGTATCCTTGATGACTGTGTAAACAATAACATTGAGACTGAACTGCATTGTTGTCATTTTTAGCAGCCACAGACCCTTTTCACAGACTGTGATGACGCGTTTTAACGGTCATCAATATTGCAAAGGAATCCTGCAAAGTTTTTTATATTTTTATTTTTAACAAAATGTATGTACATTTATAACAATATACTTAGTATTATATTGTCTTTGCATCAAATTACAAAAACTTAGTTAACGCTGCTGTGAGGGCGTAATACAGCAGCTATGGGAGTGATGGTAAAAATGACATCTTTCTCTTATCTGACTGCTGTTATCAATCGCTCTCTATTTTTTTCCTATTAATAAAAGTTGTAAAAACACTATTGTGGAGTCTTTCATTTGCTATTTGAGCAAATGGAAACATAAAAAAATATATTTAATGTATTCTCTCATTCACTGCTATAGAATTTTACCCAACTATGACGACTTCCGCTTCTGAAAAACCCGGAAATGTGAAAAGGGTCTATTATGCAGCTCAGAGATTGTATATTATAGGGAGATGAGACGAGAGGGTCTGTATCTCTTACCATTGGAGAAAGCGTAATGGCTAACTTCACGTAATCACGTGCAGCACTTCTCAGCCTATCGTGTAATGGCAGTGACATCAGTCGCAACATTCTCTAGTCTGCCTTCTCTTAAAAAATTCATTTTTATCAAGCTAAAATCTACATATAGTTCCCAACGAAAGTATTGTTTAGTGTAAAACATGCTGAAGATTAGCGAACAGGCTGTCGATTAATTAAATGATTAGCTATTTCCCCACAAAAGCTGTTTAATCAGCATAGTGAAGCCTCTCATTAATTGACATCTATTCAAAAAACAGCGTACCGCCAGGGGCGGAGCGTTAGCATTAGCCGTTATGCTTTTTTGGCTAAAGGTTGCAGGCTTGCCTTCCAGTGGCTTTGATGCAGCTACCTACATGCGCAAGAGGCAACTGTTTACACTTGTACACGCATGCCCACTGTGCATGAACGGTCATGTGATATGCGTTTTCGGCCGTGTAGTGTAGACGGAGATCGTTTCTGAAACTGTCACGGTTGCTGATCCTCTGTCTCATTCTGTTGTCTGAGTGTGTGTGCGTTCTGTCACGTAATCGGTTCGTGTGGGCGTTGCCGCTGATTATCATGATCAGCGGCAGCTGGTTCTCATCATCTCTGCCTATTTAATGCCCTGTCTTTCGTCTCTTGTTTGTCAGATCGTTGTATGAAGTACCCTGTGTTGTTCCTGTGTTCCTCGTGTGTGTTCCTGTTGGATCTTGATTTCTTCGTGTCATTGTGTTCCTGTCTCTTGTTTTTCGTTGGATTACCTCATCGATCAGCACCTCCACGGACTTCCCACACGATCAGCACTTCCACGGACCTTCCTCACGATCTTCACTCACCCGGACTTCGATCTCCAACACCACTCACCTGTTCCACAACCCATCGAAGTCCCTGCGTCATTGCTCTCCTGCTGGCTGCCGCATTATCTCTGTTCTCCTGGTGTGAAGCTCAATAAATGAGATTTATTACTTGCAATTGCATCTGCCTTATATTTCCCGTGACAGAACGATCTGACCAACATGGATGCAGCAAGTTCAGCGGCGCTGACTGAATTCATCAACCACAGTATATCGCGGATGGATCAGCAGCAGGAGAGCATTTCATCGACTGGCCGTGCTGTGCAGGCACTGGTGACGCAGGTGTCCGAGCTCTCCCAGCAACTTCAACAACTGCGCAATCCCACTGTGCCGCCCACGCCGCCGGCTCCCCCCGCACCACTGGATCGTGGAAACCAACCTGAGCCACGCCTGCCTGTCCCTCAACCCTATGCCGGTGAGCCGAATTTTTGCAGAGCCTTTATTAACCGTTGTTCTATGCATTTCTCACTTCAGCCCCGAACCTTAGAAAGGGAGGAAACCAGAGTGGCATTCGTGCTCACGTTACTCACGGGACAGGCGGCCTTGTGGGGGACGGCGGTGTGGGAGAACCGGGACCCATGCTGTTCCTCGTTCCAGGCACTTGCTGCAGAAATGAAGAGGGTCTTCGACCGTGCGGTCGCTGGCAAGGAAGCAGCCCGACGACTTACAGAATTAAAGCAAGGGAGCCGCACGGTAGCGGAGTATTCCATTGAGTTCCGGACTCTCGCGGCGGAGTGCAGATGGAACGAGGAGGGGCAGTGGGACGTCTTCCTGCATGGGTTGGCTGACCGTGTCCACAAGGAGATATACATCTTGGATTTGCCTCAGGATCTCAATGGGCTCATTGACCTCGCGTTGCGAGTGGACGCTCGCCTCAATCGCATGGATCGTTTTTCTCGGCCTGACCAAGGAGCTAGTGGCGAGGAGGCGCGGGCGACCAGCATTGGGGACACGGTCGGCCCCACCTACGACTCTGAACCCATGCAGGTAGGGAGAGCTCGGCTTTCCCGGGAGGAGAGAGAAAGGCAGAGATCCCAGGGACTTTGTATTTATTGTGGAGGAGCAGGGCATTTCCTGAGTTCATGCCCTGTAAAAGATCGAGCCCGATAGTAAACAAGAGGCTACTATCGGGTGGGATCTCTGCAGATAAGTCCTCGCCATCCACTCTCCTTCCGGTAAGACTAAGATGGGCCACTCACACCCTCACCTGTCAAGCCTTACTGGACTCTGGAGCAGAAGGTAACTTCATGGACACTCAGTTTGCACGAAAGTTTCACTTACCCATCAATACACTCACCAAGCTGATTTCTGTTGACGCCCTCAATGGCCAGAGCCTTCCGGACATCTCACTCACCACCGACTACATAACCATGACCACCTCTGGTAACCACACTGAACCCATTCAGTTTCTCCTTATGGACTCCCCCCTAGCACCCATTGTTCTCGGACATCCCTGGCTAACTAAACACAATCCCAAGGTGGACTGGCGGCAACACTCCCTCCTCGAATGGAGCACTCAGTGTCACGAGTCTTGTCTTGTGTCTGCTTGTCCATCTGTTTCTGTTTCTGTGTTACAGGAGAAGGCGACGGATCTGTCAAACGTGCCCGCGGAGTACCTGGATCTGATGGAAGTGTTCAGTAAGTCCCGTGCTGATTCTCTCCCTCCGCATCGTCCCTATGACTGTGCTATAGATTTACTGCCCGGTAAGTCTCCACCTAAAGGCAAGCTGTACTCTCTTTCTATCCCGGAGAGGGAGGCCATGGAGAAATATATTTCTGATTCTCTAGCAGCGGGATTCATCCGTCACTCCTCTTCCCCAGCGGGGGCTGGGTTCTTTTTTGTCGGAAAGAAGGATGGTTCCTTGCGACCTTGTATTGATTACCGGGGACTGAATAACATCACGGTGAAGAATACTTATCCTTTGCCATTGATGTCTTCAGCCTTCGAGAGGTTGCAGGGAGCATCCATTTTCACAAAGTTGGATTTACGTAATGCTTATCATTTGGTTCGCATCAGGAAGGGGGATGAATGGAAGACCGCTTTTAATACCCCTAGGGGGCACTTTGAATACTTGGTCATGCCCTTCGGGCTGTCCAACTCCCCGGCGGTCTTCCAAGCACTCGTCAATGACGTGTTGAGAGATATGGTTGACCAGTTCATATATGTCTACCTGGACGACATATTGATTTTTTCCTCGTCTCTCCAGGAACACGTTCAACATGTCAGACGAGTGCTTCAACGACTGCTAGAGAATGGGCTTTTTGTCAAGGCGGAGAAATGCGATTTTCATGCACAGTCTGTTTCTTTCCTCGGGTACATCGTCTCGTCTGAGGGAATTCATATGGATCCTGACAAGGTTAAGGCTGTGGTGGATTGGCCAAGTCCAGATTCCCGGAAGGCCCTACAGAGGTTTCTGGGGTTTGCCAATTTTTACCGGCGGTTTATTCGCAATTTCAGCCAACTAGCCGCGCCTCTGACCGCCTTGACCTCCCCCAGAACGACGTTCAGGTGGTCTGATGCAGCTGATGCTGCATTTACCAAACTGAAAAGCCGCTTCGTTTCGGCTCCCATTCTGATAGCCCCTGATTCCACACGTCAGTTCGTGGTGGAGGTCGATGCGTCAGAGGTGGGGGTAGGTGCAGTTCTATCCCAGCGTTCTCCCACAGACGATAAGATGTATCCCTGCGCGTTTTATTTCTCCATCGTTTGTCCCCCGCCGAGCGCAATTATGACATTGGTAACAGAGAGTTGCTGGCAGTCAAGTTAGCGTTGGAAGAATGGCGTCATTGGTTGGAAGGTTCAGGGGTACCTTTTATCGTTTGGACCGATCATAAGAACTTAGAATATACCAGAACTGCTAAAAGACTTAACTCCAGGCAGGCTCGGTGGGCACTTTTTTTCGGACGTTTTGACTTTTTGCTCTCGTACCGCCCGGGTTCTAAAAACATCAAACCCGATTCTTTATCTCGTATTTTTGATCCTTCCGAACGCTCGTCTACTCCCGAGTGTATTCTTCCCGAGACATTAGTGGTCTCCACTCTGACATGGGAGATCGAATCGAAGGTCAAATCGGCCTTAGAAGGGGTAACGCCTCCGCCCGGGTGCTCACCGAATCGTTTGTTTGTGCCGGAGAGGTTAAGGTCCAATGTTATCAAGTGGGGGCATTGTTCCAACGTGGCTTGTCATCCAGGGGTTAATCGTACCATTTTTTTTGGTCAAGCAACGATTCTGGTGGCCTGCCATGGCTCGTGACGTTCGCAGTTTTGTTTTGGCTTGCTCGGTTTGTGCCACTGGTAAGACTTCCAATTGACCCCCAGATGGGTTACTCCAACCGCTGTCTGTCCCTTCGAGACCCTGGTCCCGCATTGCGCTAGATTTTGTCAACGCCCTCCCACCCTCCCAAGGGAAAACGGTTGTTTTGACCGTAGTGGACCGGTTCTCGAAGGCGACTCATTTCATCCCTTTGCCCAAATTACCCTCTGCTAAGGAGACAGCGGTAGCTGTCGTAGATCACGTCTTTCGGTTACATGGCCTCCCGATGGACGTGGNATTGACCCCCAGATGGGTTACTCCAACCGCTGTCTGTCCCTTCGAGACCCTGGTCCCGCATTGCGCTAGATTTTGTCAACGCCCTCCCACCCTCCCAAGGGAAAACGGTTGTTTTGACCGTAGTGGACCGGTTCTCGAAGGCGACTCATTTCATCCCTTTGCCCAAATTACCCTCTGCTAAGGAGACAGCGGTAACTGTCGTAGATCACGTCTTTCGGTTACATGGCCTCCCGATGGACGTGGTTTCCGACAGGGGGCCCCAATTTGTGTCCAAATTTTGGCTGGAGTTTTGCAAGTTACTGGGGGCGACGGTCAGTCTTTCGTCGGGGTTCCATCCTCAGAGCAATGGCCAAACCGAGAGAGCCAACCAAGATTTGGAAAGAACTTTGCGATGTTTGGTCTCCAAGAATCCTTCCTCCTGGAGCCAACAACTCTCTATGGTAGAGTACGCACATAATTCATTACCAGTGTCTTCCACGGGCCTCTCGCCGTTCAAATGTAGTTTAGGTTACCAGCCACCTATCTTTCCCAGTCTGGAATCCAAAGTCGCGGTCCCCTCCGCTCACGCCTTCGTCCAGAGGTGCCACCACACTTGGAATAGAGCCCGCGAGACTCTTCTCCAAGTGGGGGCGCGCACCAAGGCTAAGACCGATCGCCACCGGTCGAAGCCTCCCGTATACGTCATGGGTCAAAAAGTGTGGCTTTCTACCAAGAACATTCCGCTCCGCGCCGTCTCTAATAAGCTTGCTCCCAAATTCATCGGCCCGTTCCCTGTCACCAAGATCATTATTCCGGTGGCAGTCCGTCTCAAACTTCCTCCAGCGTACAGGAGAATTCATCCCGCCTTTCATGTGTCCAAAATCAAGCCTGTGTTTCATTCACACATTAATCCACCGACTCCGGTTCCCCCACCGCCGCGACTCGTAGACGGGGAACCCACATATTCGGTCAATCGTATTCTGGACTCCAGAAGGAGGGGATGCGGATTCCAGTACTTGGTGGACTGGGAAGGTTACGGTCCGGAGGAGAGAAGTTGGGTTCCTGCTAGGGACATACTGGATCACTCTCTGCTGATCTGCTGTCTCATTCTGTTGTCTGAGTGTGTGCGTTCTGTCACGTAATCGGTTCTTGTGGGCGTCGCCGCTGATTATCATGATCAGCGGCAGCTGGTTCTCATCATCTCTGCCTATTTAAAGGTCCCGTTTTTCGTGGTTTTTTGAAGCTTTGATTGTGTTTTTTGTGTGCAATATAACATGTGTTCATGTTTCGCGTGTAAAAATACACAGTATTTTTCACATAATTTACTTATCTGTATACCGCTGTTTCCACTGTCATAAAAACGGGCTGATGACTTCCTTGTTCTATGAAGTCCCTCCTTCAGAATTACGTAACGAGTTCTGATTGTGCCAGCGGTTCCTGTGTTGTGATTCGACAGCAGCTTACACACTCTACAAACGCAACTCTTGCTCTTCTCCGTGGGAGCGCAACAAGACCACGCCCCCTTTTTTTGTGTATTCCTGTGGGAGGAGGTTAGTCAAAAAACTGTTTAGTGACGTCATTAAAGAAGGAAGTAGAGGGATGTAGTCCAAACTGGCCGTTCGATGTAGGCGACTTCTGTTAAATAAAATATCTCGCTTGGCATTGAACTTTGAGCTTTAAAATTTTACAGATTTTATTTATACTCTAACAACAACATTACACACTAACTAAAGTTTGAAACATGGGATCACGAAGAACGGGACCTTTAATGCCCTGTCTTTTGTCTCTTGTTTGTCAGATCGTTGTATGAAGTACCCTGTGTTGTTCCTGTGTTCCTCGTGTGTGTTCCTGTTGGATCTTGAGTTCTTCGTGTCATTGTGTTCCTGTCTCTTGTTCTTCGTTGGATTACCTCATCGATCAGCACCTCCACGGACTTCCCACACGCTCAGCACTTCCACGGACCTTCCTCACGATCTTCACTCACCCGGACTTCCAACACCACTCACCTGTTCCACAACCCATCGAAGTCCCTGCGTCATCGCTCTCCTGCTGGCTGCCGCATTATCTCTGTTTTCCTGGTGTGAAGCTCAATAAATGAGATTTATTACTTGCAATTGCATCTGCCTTATTTTTCCCGTGACAGAAACGGTGTGGAAATGACAGTGTAGAAGAGGATAGTTTTCATTTTAAAACGCCGTTTTAAAACGAAAACGCACTAGTGTAAACGGGGACTGAAACGGTGTTCGAATGTTAACTAGATGCTTAGCGTTAGCAACCGACAACCAATCGCGTGCTTCGGGCAGTCACGGAAACACCGCGCGATGTATAAACAGTCGTTTCTGCGTGTGATAGAAAAAATGTCAAACGGCGATAGAAAACGCGACAATTGGAGTAAAGAAGTACAAGCAAATCTGCCTGTGAACGCTTAATTTAACTACAATATAGGTAGGTCTAAATCTTATATCAATGTTATATATTCTGTCATATCGTCCAGCCCTAAAACTTGTGTAGTTTTTGTCAGTATTTATTTAAAAACACCCAATTATGCAGAACATAAGATGGTAAATATTTAATTGATGAGTTGTCAACACAATATAACAATACAATATATGGTATGATTCTAACTCAAAATCCAACATGTTGACACAAAATGATAACTGCAAATCCATGTTTCTCTGCCTGGAGTCCGTCTGTGAATTGCAGTGACCATTCTGATTAGTTTTAATCAATGCTTATTTTTTCTGTAGCTTTCGGCAGTCTGTAAAAATTGTACTGTACTGTAGCATTTCGGTACTGTACCGAAGCGAGTTAGCATTTTAGGACTTCCGGTTCCATCGCCCCAAAGTCTATGGGTTTTTTGAATGGTTTTTTGCTAAATCGCCTGAAATACGGTCTGTGGTTAACAAAGCCTCTAAATATTTTCACGTTTTGATTTATGACGTAAAACACATCAGTTATAACCCACTTTTTTAAACCTTTATTGTGTCTTAAAAACGGCGGTTGCTAACAAATTGCTAAAAGCGGGGACTTTAGAAGTCATCATGACAAACAGTACATTTGGACAGTATTGCTCATGAAAAGTGGATAAGTATTCATACGCAGCACAGATCATAATCAGCGAGCATGTTTTTAAATAACGTTGTTTTTTAAAAAAAGTTTGAGGAAGCTTGGTGGTGGTGACGTTGATCCACGACCATGGTGTGCTGTAGTCCGTTTATAGCGTACTGTTAGCTTTTTATATCTGATGACTTTATTTAGGCTTTAAAATGTATAAATGTTGTGTTAACTTGCAAAGATTATCTTGATAGACAAAACGTGTAAGTGTCATAACCCTTTGTTAAACACAGAGCTTATTTTTTTGAGATTTTCCAAAAGTCTATGGGAAAAATGAATAGGCTTTCGATCGAGGGAACCCGTGCACCGCTAACTTCCGGGTTGGCCTACAAAAACACGTCATCCCTGAGGAACTCTATGCTAGAGAGCCTTTGTATAAAAAGGTCACGTGCTGCGTTTGTCCAGTCAGTGACGCAAATATGCAGAAAAGAACTTTTACCCGGGTTTTAGGAATGTGCAGTGTGAAACGGTAGCTTATGAATGCCCAGTATTAACTGGCAAACACCGGGTATAGTATGAGCAGTGTGAAACATGAATAAAGATAACCCGTTTACCAGGGGTAGAATGACCCAAGTGTGAAAAAGCCCTAAAATGTTCCTAACTGACAAATATGTGGTTGGGTGGTGTTTTGACATGCCAGTTTCCTAGCTGTTTTCATGGCAAGTAACAAGTTTAACTGCTTTAAAAGAGCTATTTAAAAGGCTTCTAAAGTTTGGATTCAGGGCTGACGTTAAAATTTCTTAACGTACCTCAGAGAACTAAAACAGCACAATTTAATAAAATAGGTTTTGAAGATACTGGACTGAGAAACTGGCATGAGACGCATAGCAGTGGATCTTCATTTGAAAAAGGAAAGCATTTTTCTCTCTTTTTGTGTGCTGGTTTTTGACAAGTGTTTATATTTTGTGGAAATCTGTAGAAGTTTCTAGTTAATTTGTTATTTTCACATTGAAAATGATTTTAATTGAACCCATTATGGTGAACTCCAATGTACAGCATTTAAATAAAACCATCAGAAATGCCCAACATCATCCACTTTCACAGGTGTGTGTCTGTTTTACTTGTGCTGACGACTCTGGTTCTTGTTAATCCATCCTACACCCCCTCCATCCTTCAGTGCGGATGAGAGACTTGACTGCTGCCATCAGAAAGACACACTGCTCCTGTAGGGCTTGACCTGATTGAAGGAAAAGGAAACAACATCGAAAGATATCTGTCGAAGCGAGGGAAAGGCAGAGAGAAAACGAGAGCGGAAAATGTGGAAAAATGCAATGCATGCTGCCTTTATATAAGCCAAAAACATTTTCTTTCCCTAAGAGCATCTTTAAATCACAGACTTATAATTATTCAAATTCAATTAATTTCCCTTTAAGCTTTGGATTGAAAAAATCATTTAAAATGTTTTGAATGAAAATCCATCTGTGTGGATAGTAAATATGTCATAGATGAACATTAAATTTAATTCAATATAATTGAAGACAAAATTAGGCCACTTTAAACCATTATAACATTGACATATTGAAGCAATTGCTACTTAGATAAATAGACGGATGCACTTATTGATACCGAGGGAAATACAGGAGCCAAACGAAGCATGAAGTGCTGTAGTACACATGCATACAGTGCAGATAGAAAGAGAGAGTGTGTAATATGCATGATAATGCTACAGGGCCCATGAATAAGATGATGTGTCCTTGTGCAATGTCATTCCTCTTGGCTCGGGTATCAGCCAGCCGTCACACGCAGGCAAACTCTGTGGTAGAAGAAAGAGAAGACATTCCAGCAGGCAGCAAAGATTCCCGGCAGCACGTCTTAAAACATTGTGCTGGAAGATGCCGGTGGCTAAAGCAGCTCTAAGACAAAGTGCTGCAGAGAGGATGAGCAGAATTATTCATGATACACCCCAGTTTGGCCACCAGCTTTTCTCTGCATCTGTCTTCAGTGACTCCAAGAGAGTAGCAAAACTCACAAGAGTTTTGTTCCACTGTTTGGAAGCGCTGATAAGCAAACATTACCATGGTAACCATAGTTAAATCAAGATTATGGTGGTTTTACATTTTCAAATGTAAAAATGTACTATTTTCAAATGTAACTCACATTTCAGTTTAGTTTCAGGAATGCTTTTAGTAGTTGCAGTTTAGTTATTTTATGCATATTTCTTTTCCATTTTATATTTTAGTTTTTAGTAATTATCGTTCAAGAATTTGTTGATAAAACAACCAAACACTGAGCTTAGATTTACATTTAATAGAAGAAAGACCTTTAAGAAAGACGCCGTATCCCTGAAAAATTGTGAAAAATATCATCAATTCAAAATGCTTTTATAATAACAATGGTGACAACCAGTTTTGTTTTAGTATTTTTTATTTTATTTATTTTAGTTTAGTGCGTCATGCCTGCATCATCATGAGCTGATTCATAAGCCAGAGACATGAGGTTGTGATTAACACACTTGAAAAAAATCAAAGGACATACCAACTGTGATGCTTTTAGTCCAGGCGGGATCAGGCTGCGTGGAGCATGTAAATCAGAGTGATGCCCACATTTCTGTGAGCCCAGATCAGAGCTGCTCACATGTGATGCTAAGATTGCTAGGATGCAAAAAACGATCTTTATGTACTACAAAATCCAATCACGTATTGTCATTCAAATTTTAAGTCATTTCCAATTTTTTTGTTTAAAGGCACATTTACGTAACTGATGCCAAACTCCACTGGCTACTTCAATCAAAGTAGTAGTGGCTCTCAGGCCCTGCTTTCTTTGACATGTAAATCTTCTCCAGTTCATTTCTTCTGTTCAGTCCGTTGAGGTCAGACACGAGTAAAAACATGAACACAATGGAGAGCAGCTTTACAGTACAAACTTAAGTTGCAGTTCTAACTGAAACAGTCAATTAAACTTTTTTCCATGCTTAATACTGTAAAGCTAAATTCTTTAAAGCAATCAATTGTATAAAGTGCTGAATTGCATAGCTGGTGCAAACATATCCACGTCACAATGATTCGATGCTTTCTTAGTTACCATTTTCTCATCGCTCTTATTTTGTTTTGTTGTGTTTATTTTGTTATTGAAAGGGAAAGTGCGCAGCACATATTTACAGATTCATCTGAACATTGCTCTCAGCAGTATGGGCAACACTGGGATGTTCAATTACAATATATCATTGTTCATGGAATTTTTTTCTTCTCTTTTTACCCCTAAGTAAAGAATAAAAAATAACTTAACCGTGAGTAAATCAGGACATTATGTGAAGTCTTCCAGAGCTGAATCACTCTCGTCAGGCTGAAGGTGAGGGAGAACAGGTGCTACTGAACCCCACAGAGCCGTCTGGCCCATGACTGAAGCACCCTGGGTCTGTTTCCATCAGACACACACTCACCTGTGAGATCTCCTCACCTGAGCAGCAGAGGGGCGGGAAGTGTCCTGCGTCCCGCTGGAGCTGGAGGTGACGGAGGGACAGGCAGAAAACCTGTAATTCTGTAATTAGCCAGAACCTAGTTAAAATGTGCTTTTCACACTTACACCCACACAAGGCCAGAAATAATTACATCTAAAAGCTAGCTGAATTTTTATACATGTAGAAACACTAAAAAAATAACACTGCCACTGACGTCTGCTAATTAGGAAGCTTTGAAGTGTTTATTTCAAAACTTTCTAGCACAGTTCTGAGAACTTTGTAGCCTTTCAAAGAATAGCTAATCTAAAAATAAGTTAATTGTCATATTTACTCATCATCATGTCGTTCCAAATTTTTTTGGATTTTTTTCTTCTTTCCGGAATGTAAACTAAGGCTGTTGAACTACAAGTGACAGAAAAATATAATAACATCATAATGCTATATTCCAAGTAGCAACGAGTAAAAGATGGTCTTTTACTCATTTCACCCTGTTACTGGCTGAAATTTAAGTAATTATTCACTGATCAACATGCTAAAACACGCTTAAGAACCAATGACAAATTAATAAACATCAAACCTTGAATAATAAAAAAGCTTTCGTGACTTTTGAGTTAAAGCATTGCCGTCTATGGAGTTCAGCATTCACAGTCTGGCGTCCATTAAACGGACGATGCTCCAGGTTCAAATCATTTTAACTTTGACCCCTTTGCCGCAGGAAAAACATTGTTTTAATATTTTTCAATTAATGCAGGGTTTAAGATAAAATAGAGCAAAAGAGTTTAAAATCCAATGAATTGGGGCAGATTAGCTTCATCTGGTGTCAGTGGTGGAAAGATAAAGAAAATGATGTGTAATACTATGGTATAACCTCTAGATGTCTGGGTTATGCATTTTTTCTTGACAACTTTCTTTTATTAGATTTTGCACTTTTATATTATATATAAAGACTTTTTTGTTTTAAATGTTGATCTGGAGTGTCAGATTTTGCATTATTAATCACAGTTCATAAGTGCGTGCATGTATTTTGCACTCATGTTTTACAGTTCATCCCGTTCATTGTGGTGTTAAATTTACATCATGCAGGTTCAACAAATTATTAAAAATCCCTGATTTGAAAAGATTAAGTATTTAAAGTACCATCAGAAAGACAGAAGAAAATCATCAGAGGTTTTTTTAAAGTTTTTTTTAGCAAAAACATGTTTAATCTCTCCTTAATGCCTGTTTATTTACAAGTAGTAAATCTGCACAAAAAAAAAAAAAAAAAAATACACACATAAATCAATAACAGTGACAGTCAGTCCTGAAGCATAATTGTTCAAATGTCTTTTGTTATTTTAGTTTCACCAACAACACAAACCATCTTGCTTCATTTCTGTATTTTGTTCAGGTCTAAAGGAAAGATACTTCATTTTTCAGAAATTACTGGAAAGAAATGAAGCAAAGGAGGAATGAGGTTAGAGTTTCCATATCTGTGCTGCAGCATTATTGCATGTTATCAAGGTGGACCTTCATGGAGATCTTGAGTTAAAGAGCAGATTCATGAAAAGAGTAGAAGCCATTACAGGAACATATAAAAGAAGATCAGAGAACACTTGAGAAGCACCAGCTTAGACATATTTCAATCTAAGAAACACAATGACAGGATCAAAATATAAATAAATTAAAACACAATGTGAATTTTTATTTTATTTTTTTTACATGTGATTTGAAATTCAGGTGTAAACATTGAAAGTCCCTGGGAAGAACCGCAAGCCAAACGCCCAGATCATCACCAGTGAGTCCAGCAAACTGACCACAGCAGTTCTCTGGCCAAAAAATGACAAACTCAAGAGCGGAAGGAAGATCCTGAGATGTTTTTAACTCATTTTAAAGCATGTAAAATCAAACCAGACTGATTAGGAGGTCAACGGCACATCCACTGCAGTTACACTGACCAAAAACATCAACACAACTTCAGTCAGTCGAATTCAACCGTGAGTTTGTGCGATACAGGATCAGTTGTGCAAAGTGCCGACGTGCACCATCCTCCTGACAGCACAAGGTTATTGCAAGAAGATTATGTAGAGCAGATTTTAATGTCAAAATAAACCAGTCGAGCAGGAAAAGAGTCAAAGTTTAAACAAAAGTGTTAAGATGAAGACTTTTTCTGATGTCACTTGACGCCCTGGCTTTGACATCACTATCAGAGCAGAGTAGAATACTTTAGTTACAACCAAGAAAATAAACTGGATTTGAGGTTTGTTCACACCAAGAATGATAACTTTAATCATAAAATTTTAGCAGAGTGTAACGGCTCAGAGGACATATATAATTGGAATCACTTTCAGAGCAATTTATTTTTCCAGCTCATGACTGATTAAAAACATTGACAGCCAATCAAAATCCTTCCCATTTAAAGATTTTATTCACAGAACATATCAGAAGTGCAAGCTTGGAATGAACAATGTTATTGTCCATTGGTGTGGATGCTAATGCAGTTATCGTTCTTGGTGTGAACGGGCCTTTAGCTTTTATTTAGCCATTTTAGTTGCATGCTATTGAGGAAAAGTTGCATTCCAATATTTTTGGTCTGGTTTCCTGGAAAAGAAACAGCAAATTTTAAATGCGGCCATTTTTTAGGAGTACATCAGCATATGATGCACTCAAACCTAATTGAGTAAAGACCCCGTGACTGATCTCACAGGGTCTTTAAGTTGAATCTAACATGAGAAACTGGCCAAAAAATCTTCAGAAGAGACTCATCGAGAACATGGAAGATTGAGTAAAGATAATAGAGAATCTAGAACAATATTTCACCACATTTCATACCTGCTCGTACCACTTAACAGCGTTATGAAGCCATAAACACTAAAATATTCTCCCATGAACGACGGATCTCATGTTCAAGAGGAAACAAATGTATCAAAACAAAAGCAGCTCTTCAAATAGTTGGACAAACATGCCGTCGTCTCTTAAAGTGTTTGATGAAACCAGAGCGATTGATCAGTCTAAATCAATCAGGATTGCTCAGGTCCATCTCGTTAAAGACAAAAGTCCATTTCTCTTTTCTGATCACGGAGGCTGAAGGACTGATGAATGAGTGTCTCCTCCCTCAGTATTGACATGCCGCAGAAACACTGACTCATGGATCTGAAACAATTCACTCGGCCTCATTTTCACTCATTTATTTCAGCTCAGTCTCAGTAAACGTAGTGATTTTTGCAGAAGATGCTGAAAGACCAGGAGGATGATCGAGTGTAATGAGAGTGCACTTGTACAAAAAGTGAGTTTGTTTGGCGTCTAAAATCAAGAGTCCGTCCTGTAGCATCTGGTGAAATAGTAATTAAAGCTTTGCAGTTCAATCAAAAAAAAAAAAAAAAGTGTCATTTTTGGAAGAATCATCTTTCCTGTCATAATTTTTTCATTGTAAAACAATCAGAGCACATTCCTACTTCACAAACCTTTTTCAGCATTAAACAACATTCAAATAAAACATGGCACAAGACAAGATTTTTATTCATATTTTTGTAATTTTTTCCTTCTTTTTGTCATTGTGTAATGTCAAATTCACCTTCGTCAACACTACTGTATGTAAAGGATAAAACAGACGCACCGTTGCGTTTGCCCAACATTGTGTACATGAGATGGAGGCAGTTGCTCGTTGATTCTGTAAACTGTGCAAATTCAGCAGAAACACAAGTGGCAAAGAGAGCGGAGAGGGGCAGTCGATAACATTTGTACAAAATAATAAAACATTGTAAACACGCAATCAGTGTCCTTTGATCCGCCACGATCATTGGCTCGTGACACAGTCACATGACTTCATTAGAGGTCCCAAACGTCCTCATTGTCTCTTTAAAACAGGAAAGAGCGTCTTTGTCCGTGTTGTGTGAAAACATCCACCGCACTCGACAACAAATCATCCAAAAACAACGCGAAAAATCTACACCACCTACATTCAGCGTTGTGGTTTTGTCCGTGTAAAAACACACCAACTGACTTTGAGAGTCCCGATCAGCTTGAAAGAGCCATCGTGTCAATCACCTGCTCCAGTTTAGACCTCAATCTCTGGCGACGGGACTGTTCATCCCTCTCTAGAGCCGACAGGATCTACAAAAGCAGAACGAGAAAAACCAATGAATACATGACAACGAGACAGCAGACGGAGAGCGTTTTGAGGCCTTTGCTACTTACCTCATCCTTGTATTTGGTGATATAGGAGAAGATTTCGTGCAGCGCACTCATGCTGTTGAACTGACTTAAATGGAGACGCGATTGTTCAGCCAGATACGCGCTCATATCCTGATCACTGATCGCAGGCATCCGCGAGATATCAGAGTAATACCTGCACATCACACACACACACACAGTGATTGATTAGCAGTTTAACACACCCGTCAGCAGATCAAACACAGCAAAAAAACGTTCATCCCGACATCTGCTGTAAATGTGTAGACACACTTTAGATAAAAGCTTCAAAGATCAAAGTTTCATATTCTACACTTCAGAGCATTTTATTACCTGTATGTGCAATTATAACATCAGCATTTTTAACGCTAAAAATGATTATTGAATGAGCTCTTTTTTCTTTCTTTTGGAGTTTAGTTTAAATGAATGGTGAACTACAGAGGTTGTTTTGCATTGTGAACTAGTTAATATTAGAATGTCTACATAGCAGGGTTGGACAATATATACACTACCGTTCAAAAGTTTGCGGTCAGTACATTTTTTGTTAAATAAATAAATACTTTTATTCAGCAATGATGATTTAAATTGATCAAAAGTGACAGTAAAGACATTTACAATGTTACCGAAATTTCTATTTCAAATAAATGCTGTTCTTTTGAACTTTCTATTCATCAAAAAAGCATATTAGAATGATTTCTGAAGGATCATGTGACACTGAAGACTGGAGTAATGATGCTGAAAATTCAGCTTTGATCACAGAAATAAATTTCATTTAACAATATATTCACATAAAAAACTGTTGTTTGAAATTGTAATAATATTTCACAGTTTTTTTCCCCCTCATTTTTGAAATGCAGACTTGGTGTGAATAACCGATCGCAAACCTTTGAATGGTAGTGTAAAACAATTATTACAAATAAAACAATTATACAATTATAGTGTAATAATCTCAATATTTTCAGTTTTTGAAGATATTTAAGACAAACTATTTAAAATTAAGAATTAAAATATAGTAAAGAAATATATCTAAAATAGTCAAGGCATATTTTTACACAGTTTTTCAGTATACACTGCCCTCCAAAAGTTTGGAAACACCCCTGGCAAAGTGTGGTTTTGGACGATATCAGCATAAATCCTTATCATCTTTTGGTGCAAATACATTACAGTAACTTGACATTATCAGTGAAGACCAGAAATAATAATTTTCATTTTGATTACATAATAATGGCAATATATACAAGTCAAAGTCAGACAAGCCCCTTTGCCAGCTGTGATTCCTGGTTACTGGTTTAAACTTGGCCCAGGTTTGTAAAAGATTTTTGGGTCAGCACACCTTAATAGCTTCGACAACTGATTGCCAATTAAGTTTAGAATAAAATGAACCAATTAGAACCCAGTTTAGGTCAGATAGCTGCTAATGGTGGATATTTTGATGAATCAAAAATTTTAGTTTTTTTCTATGTATAAACTGTTTATGTAATAAAATATGTTTTCGTAGTTTGTGTTTTCCCTTATCAGTGCAAAATTTTTACAAATTAAAAAGGATTCATGCCAATATTGTCCAAAACCCCACTTTTCTAGGGTGTTTCCAAACTTTTGGAGGGCAGTGTAAATATAATCATTATACCAATATAGCAATACATAGTGATAAACAGATATATTTACAGCATATGTTTTTGCTTAAAAAAAATTATTCTAATATATAAAAAAAATTCCACACAGAGACATCTGTAAACATTTTTAAACTGTTGATTCTAAATGATGAACTGATTCTTGCAAACAGACATTTTGAACTGAATCATGTCAATGAATCAAACTTACCAACTCAACTAATGCTATTTTTGCTACCGAAGTATAAGTCAGAGACACTATTAAAAGATCTGTTGTGATGCAAAACCTTGGTCAGTTGGTCAGATAAAAAGTGCAAAAGCCTTGAGATATCTACAATCAAACTAAAAATTAGTCAGGCGGTTTTGATATTTTTGATATATTTTTACTAGTGGGTGCAGGACACTATAGTTCATTTATGTAAGTGAGGATAGCAAAATAAAGTAAACTGTGACATATTATACCCAAAAATTCTTCATACAGTGGACTACCAGTAAATTGATAAAAATTTGGAACCAAAAATTCTTCAGATACTTTGACCTGACCATGTTTTTCTTAAGTGTTATCTGACATAATTAAGATAACTTATTTCTGACACAGTTTAACTCTGAGATCTTGTCATATTTTATTACCATTTTTTTTAAACTATAGTGAATAAACTGTATTAATGAAGGAAATGTTCAAGGTGTCTGAATACATTTTGGTTTGACTGTACAATGTAGCTTAACTGCACATTGTGAATATATTGTGAACATGAGATATATCATCCGGCATGTCAATGGATATGGTAGCATGTAGCTTTTCAAATTCAAACTTTTCTTTAAAAAAGAAACATTCTGTGAAATGAGCCCTTCATGAACATCCCCGTGTCATACCTCTCCACCCAGTTCTTGTAGTTAGGGATGTCTTTAGCGTAGAGCAGCTTGTTGGAGGGTGAGTCTTTGCCCAGCTTGTGTTCTGATGTGGAGCAGGAGTCCATGAAGGTCTGAGCCACTACGGACAGACATGCATCTGTAATGCTGTTCTTATGAATGTCGAACACAAACTGAGGGTTCTTGATCACATTCACCCAGAACCTCAATGGCAAACTGCAGAGGAAAAGAAACGACATTAGAATACAAAGAGAGAATGTAAACACGCTTTCAATGAGCTTCTTGATTTCCAAACCACACAAACTCACCAGTTGCTCTTCCATGTGTGCCTAACGTCAGGGTCTGATATCACATGTCTGTCGGCCTGCTCGTCTAAGAAGTCAAACATGTATTTGATGGCCAGAGGAAGTGCGCTCCCCCGGTGGGCCGTACTGAAGATGGTCTCAAACAGGTCATCTACAAACTTCTGCAGTGTACCCTGTGAGAGATGATCAATCAATCAATAATGAGCACTTTCTTTTTTGCTTGGAAAGTGTTTGTGAATCTTTCTTTACAGACAGTTACATTTCCATAGTGCAAAAATGTCATTTTGTAAACATGAAAAAGTAAAATGTAAATGTAAACATTAATCTTTGTAAAGAAAAACCTCAAAAAAAATAAAATTAAATCTAAATTCTACAAGTTTTGTAACCTTTGTAACTCTGGGTTAACAACTTTGTATTTTGGTGATTTTTTTTTCTTTTGCTTGTAAAGAGTGTTTGTAAATCTTTCTTTATAGTAAATATCATTAATAGATTTGATATTCCATTATCTAATGAAGTGACATTCAGACATTTTTAAGTGTGACTTGATTAAAGCTGCTGTAGATTCTGATGTACGTGTTCTTGAGCACTGCGGATCTGCTGGGAAATGCAGCTGAGATTTCTGTATACTGTCAGGCAGCACAGGATGGATAAAGACCTAGTTTTTCCCAAACCACTCAATAAGCAAAGGTCATTGGTCTAATTAAGATACAGTTCTTCATGAGAGTGGGACCAATGGTAAATGTTAATGAGCAACTAGTCATTCACACACAAAGGTCAACACTAACTGTCTGAGGACTTCAGCTAAGAAAATCAGACATGGGCTTCAAAAGTGAGGCAATTAGTTTGAATGTGTGTGTGTTTGTCAAGATGGAGAATATTAGTGACAGATTTCACTGTGCTAAACATACTAAACACTCCTGAGTAATACATCAGAAAAATATAGTAAATTATAGTCATTTTCTCTGATTAAAAATATACAGGTGCATCTCAATAAATTAGAATATCATGAAAAGTTATTTTTCTTTCTGTAATTTAATTCAAAAAGTAAAACTTAAATATATTCTAGATTTACTAGACAAAGTAAAATATTTCCAAACTTTTTTTGTTTTCGTTTTAATGATTACAGCTTGCTGCTCATCAAAATCAAAAAATCTGTATCTCAAATTATTAGAATATTTAATTTCAAGTTCTATTAAATTACCATTCTCAGGGTATAAATACTGGGTTTGATCAGTAATCCCAACAGCAGTCATGGGGAAGTCTGCTGACTTGACAGTTGTCCAGAAGACGATCATTAAGACCCTCTACAATGAGGGTAAGCCACAGAGGGTCATTGCTGAAAGAGCTGGCTGTTCGCAGAGTGCTGTGCCAAAGCATATTCATGGAAAGTTGACTGGAAGGAAAAAGTGTGGTAGGAAAAGGTGTACAAGTGAAAGGAATGACCACAGGCTTGAGAAGATTGTCCACAGTCAACGCAGCCATCTACCAGGAAATTTTAGAGCACTTCATGCTTCCTTCTGCTGACAAGCTTTATGGAGATGTTGATTTTATTTTCCAGCAGGATTTGGCACCTGCCAAATGGTCAATGACCATGGTGTTACTGTGCTTGATTGACCAGCAAACTCGCCTGACCTGAACCCCATAGAGAATCTATGGGGTATTGTCAAGAGGAAGATGAGAGACACCAGACCCAACAATGCAGATGACCTGAAGGCCGCTATCAAAGCAACCTGGGCTTCTATTACACCTGAGCAGTGCCACAGGCTGATGCCTCCATGCCACGCCGCATTGATGCAGTAATTCATGCAAAAGGAAGTCCAACCAAGTATTAAGTGCATAGAAACTTACTTTTCAGAAGCCTGACATTTCTGTTTAAAATATCCTTTGTTTTATTGATCTTATGAAGTATTCTAATTTTTTGAGATAGTGAATCGGTGGGTTTTTGTTAAATGTGAGCAAAAATCATCACAATTAAAATAACCAAAGACTTAAAGTACTTCAGTCTGTGTGCATTGAATTTATTTAATACACAAGTTCCACAATTTGAGTTGAATAACTGAAATGAACTTTTCCATGACATTCTAATTTATTGAGATGCACTTGTATGTTGTTATTGTTAACTAAAAGTATTAAAAACTGTTTTCAGTAATTGAAATAAAATCTAAATATAAACTGAAAAACTTTAACCTAAAAAACGCGGTGAATAAAATTTGAATGAAAATTAGAACTGAAATAAATGTTTATGTGGTTAAGTCCTAAAATTACTAAAACTAAAGCTAAAAATAAAAAAAAGCCAAATAGGAATAATTAAAAAAAGAAACTAAAAAAAACAAAAGCACATAAGAAAAGACTAAAATTTAAAAAACAGAAAATGTATGAAAATAAAAGCTAATTAAAATATGAATAAACACTACAATAATAGTGTAAAGCTGCGTTTCATTTGTCGGCTACATACGTCATTGAGGCCGCTTCATTTCAGTAAAGTAACCATTATATTCCAAAGTAATAAAGAAATTACAACAATTTATGCTTCACAAGGAATAACTGTCAATTTTATCATGGTTACTTTTCTGAAACAAGACGTATACGGCCAACAAATGCGACCTTTGAAATGAGACACAGCTCATATAATACTAAAATGAGTTTTTTATTTTTCAGAATGGTATGCAGTTTGTACTACAGTATGAGGAAATCTATATGAACAAATACTCAGATGATCTACTACATTTGATGTATACAATAGAACACTATCCCACAATGCATAAATACTCGACTCAACCTTCCATTTCCAGTTTGACAAACAAATGATTTATAACGAGTGATTTTTATTGATGCTATCTATTATTTTTAATATGCTTAATCTCCTTTTTTAGAAAGTATTTCTAAATAAAGAATATACTGCTTGAAGTTTTTCAAGGTACTTTTAATATCCCTGATAAAGTGCAGTATGTAATACACACTAAGTGCGTCCCAAGTGTACTTGTGCATTATTCTATGCAATTTTGTAGTATAAATAGAGTGAGTAGTGTGTTCAAACTGAAAATTCCAAAAAGAAAAAGTGCACTTTAAATAACTGGATGATGCACTTAATAAACCGAAAAGTATGGAATGTTGGACACTTTATGCACTGAAGTGTCACAGCTGTAATTATGTAAAGGAGGGGGAGGGGTTATCAGATTCTGATGCTGGATGGCAAAATAACCTTATAAAATTCATACACTACACAGTTGAGTGCATAAGTACATAGTGTATAAGTGCATAGCGTAGAGTGCATCATTTGGGACACAACTCATGTCTCTTCTCACCTTGGTAGCCAGCAGGCGCGTCAGGTAGATCTCGGACACCATCTTGCTGCCGCGGTCGCCCTCCCTCTGGTCCATGTGGTCGTGGTTCTTCACCAGGTGCCAGAGTTTGGTTCCACTCTCCAGGTCTGGCGTGATCATGGGCGTCCGCGAGCGAAGGCTGTCGGGACTGCTGGCAGTTCTCAGCATGCTCTCTGTTGAGTGACAAGAGAAATTACATTTATTACTTTTAATTTTTGGCTTCACTTCAGTAACTTCATGAGAGGCTTTTGATTTAAAAAAAAAAATATGCAAACAAACTGTATAACTGAAGAGAAACTAGACTGGAAAGAAATTATAAATTAAGAGTGAAATACAGGGGGAGTGACAGTCCAAAACAATATTACCTAGAGATAAAAACCTAGTGATAAAATAAAATTGGGCAGAGAGTAAAAACAGTTTCATTTCTCTCTCTTCCTCCCTCACTGGCAAACACAGACTCTGGATTTGATATCCATCATTTCCAGTCTGTCTGAAGCTCTGGACCACTGTGATCACTGAGGACCAGAGCATTAGGATACACAACTACACCACAAACACACAACACTGCTGCGCAGTGGAAAACCATGCCAAAGAGAAACATATAAATAAAGAAAGACAGAAAGGCTATGTTCGGAATAAAATAGGCTACTACAGTAATGCTTACTGCACTCTTAATTCTGTATACTGCCTATTTTTAGACATATGTGGAATAAAATATTTAGTTTTGGCTATTTTAATTCATTTCTGTGTACAAATTTATTGAAATTTAGTTTAAAATTTTGCTGATTACTTCGAGTTTGTTACACTAGCAATGGAATATTGCCTCGGTAACTACAGGAACTGAATTATTAGAAAATAATGCTCACTCGATGCGGCCACGACACAAAGCGTTGTGTCCTTAAAACACTCTTCTGTGTAGCAGACTAATGCAGTTATAAGAGAGAGAGAGAGAGCGTGTGCGAATTACCTAGAGTAAGTCTGTGCGCCGTCTCTACTAATAGCGAAACTGTAAGTTTATCTACTTCAAGAACAGCGCCGTTATTACCTTGCTAGTGGGAAACGTCAAACTTTAAAGGGTTAGCTCACCTAAAAATTTTAATTCTGTCATTAATTACTCACCCTCATGTCGTTCCAAACCCGTAAGACCTTTGTTCATCTTCGGAATGCAAATTAAGATATTTTTGATGAAATCAGAGAGGTATATGACTCCTCAATAGACAGCAATTTAACAACCACTGTCAAGGTCCAGAAAAAAATTGCTGTCTATTGAGGAGTCATATACCTCTCGGATTTAATCAAAAATACCTTAATTTGTGTTCCGAAGATGAACGAAGGCCTTTTGGGTTTGGAACGACATGAGGGTGAGAAATTAATGACAGAATTTTCATTTTTGGGTGAACTCATCCTTTAAACTAATGAGAGAGTAAGAGAAAAGAGAGTGGAGAGAAAAGAAAAAAAAAAAGTATATGCTTTCCATACAAAAAAATTGCAATTTTGTCTCAAAAAACATGGAAAAAATTTGTCGGTTTTATCCTATTGTTTACTATATTTATTTGCTTGGTCAGTGTCTTTGTGGGTTTTGGTTCTTTTGCTGTTGTAGGCTGTATGGCAAAGTGAAATGGAACTGTAACATGGTCAAGACCTGCCTGGAACTACTTTAGTCATGTGTTTCCCTGAAAATAATTACACACCTTAGAACGTTCGTCAACCAATCAGATTCAATCATTCAACAGCCCCGTAGTAGCACTGGGACAATACTATTGATGCATCGCGATTCGTGGATCATTTCTGATATTTTCCTAATGCATCTCAAATCGATTCTGAGCTTAGTTTTTAACAGCAGATGGTGCTCTTGGGTATTTTTAACTGCATGCTCAAATGCTCACGAAGAAGAGTGCTCATGCGTTTGGCTGAGTCTGACAATGTATTTGGACCTCAGAATGCTTTTATGACTCAAGATTAATGTAAACAGCCCACTGCAAACTCCCTTATAATTCTCGTCAACCTTTTCAAACTTTATGAATGATTATTTAACAGAAGGTTTAAGTGGTGTGTGTAAGGAATTGGAAGGAAGCAGAGTGCGTCCGTTTCTAAAGCACGCAGTGCCATGTGCTGTTGAAAACTAATCTCAGAATCAATTTGAGAGAGAATCGCGACACATACGGAAAATATCAGAATCGATCCAGAATCATTTCTCGATACGCGATGCTTCGATGTATTGTCCCAGCCCTACCCTGTAAGTTTACGCTGAAGTATTGAAATGACTAAAACTGAAATAAAAATTAAAGCTAAATAAAAATGTATTTAATAAAAACAAAAATAAAAATGACAAAAGCACTTAATAAATTACTAAAAACTTGAAAATATAAAAATAAAAGCTTTACACTGGCAATAGACCTTATTCACAGCAGCTCCATCTTTGATTTTTAACGGGAATGAAAGCGAGACTGTTAGGGATAGACATACATCTCTTCAGTGGGTTGTACTGCTATATAATGTGTTATTGGATTGTTCTGCTGACGATACACTGCAAAATATCTTTCCAAGAAATTTCAGTAGTCAAAAAACATGAGCTGTGAAAAATTATAAGTGCTGTAGGAGCTTCATACAGCTTTTTACAGCGGATGCCTCACAGTCTCGCTTTCATAGCTGTTATGTCGCTGCTCTGAATAAGGTCTATGGAAGGTCAGGTTTAGTCCATTGTGGAATGCAGTATTTGATGCAGTGTGCTTTGATTTTATACTGCACTAGAGAGACAGAGAGAAGCAGAGCTCCCTCACCGTATCTGCTGAGGGATTTGGTGAACGTCGAGGAGTTGGAGATGTTGTAGGCGGAGTTTTGCTTAGGGACCAATGCGATCGCTGACCCATCTGTTACCTAGACAACAGAGAGAGAGACAGATTGACACTGACACTGTCTATTACTGACAAAAATACATCAGACAATCAGCACTGGCCAATATCTGCATCAGTCTGATCAAGCTGATCAGGCAAAAATTCTATATTGTAAAACTGTAATTTTGTTTAAAAAAAAAAAAAATTTTTTTTTATAAATCTAAATTCTACAGAGACACGTTTTTGTCTATAATTTGAGTCATCATATCAACCATTAATTCAAAATTGTAAAACTGAAATTCCATAAAGACGAACATGTATAAATCTATTTTGTAAAATTACAACTTTGTTCTTGTGAAAATTTTAAATTTGTACATTTGTAACAATAAATATGTAAAATTCTGATTCTAAATTCTAGAGCTTTTTTGCGAGCACAGACTTGTAATGTCGGTCATCATTTCAGTTATAAGCCATAAATTCTATATCATCAAATTTGTACATTTGTAAAGATAAACTAATCTAAATCTAAAATCTAGAGGTTTTTTGTGAACATTTATTTCAGTCATCATATGATCATCAGCCATAACATAAATTATAATCAGTTATCAATATCTAGATCAGTGCATCTCTACTGATCAACACTGCTTTTGTGGTTATGTTTTGTGAAGTGTTGCTATGGTTACCTGATCGTGCGCTATGTGTTAAAATGCTTCAATTGTCACCTAGTAACTTGCTGAGGGGTTGCCATGGTTACTGGGCAGCGGGGTGTAGAGGTGTTGCCATAGTAACCTGGCAGAAGATGTGCAGAGGCCACTGCAGTTACCTGATAGTGTGCCAGTGTGTTGAGACGTTTCCAGTCGTTGTCGATCTTAGTGGTGACATCTTCGTCCTGGAGAATGATACGAGCCATGCGACCCTGCCGCCACTCTGATCAGAGAAACACACATGAGCAAAAAAATAATTCTATGTACATATAATCTAGACATTTTTTGCTGGTTAGCTGGTTATTTATGATCATTTGCTGGACTTCCAGCTGGTGGAGTTAAAGTCAACCTGGTTGAGCAACTTGTTCAAGCTGGTACACCACGCTGTAACCAACCACAATAAACCAGCTTGACTTGATTGATCATTATTTTCATACCGAGGTCCATGTCTCCGACTTTCGGCCGCTGCGAGTACGGAGTGCCTTTAAACACAGCGTCCAGCAGTTTCTCTTTGACCTGTGTGATGGTGTCGCAGTTCAGGCATTTAACGGTGACCTCTGAGCCGTTCTCATTCTCTGGGTTAATGCAGTGCAGCGTCTGCAGACCACAGCAAACACAAAAACCGCTTAAATAAATCACATAAACACTATTTACTGAAACAAAGTATAGCTGAATAATATCATAGTGTTTAAAGTACCCCTATTATGCTGATTTAAAGGTTTCTAATTTTGTTTTGGAGTCTCCTACAACAGGTTTGCATGCATCTAAGGTCAAAGACACTTTATTTTCTCATAATATCCATTGTAGTATCAGATCTTTTCTCACAGTGTCTGAAACGGTTCGATAAAGGATTCAGACTCTCTGAAACCCTTCCTTACCGAGAGCTGCTTTGCTCTGATTGGTCAGATGGCCCAGTTGTTGGGTTTATACTTAAATAATTACAAATATCCAAATTAAAATTCGAATTTAAACGGCATAATTTCCTTTAGGGGGAAAAAAGCTTTTGGCTTGTCTCCTGAGGCCACAAGAGGGTGCAATGACCAAAATATTAATACTCCACATTAAATTGTTTATTCAAAGCAATGAAATAACATAACATAACATAAATATAATGTTGTAAATTGCATAATTATGAACAAAACAGCATCATTTATTTATGCATAGTTTAATACAGAGCAAAAGCGCCGATCACACAGAGTACTCTTTGCGTTTAAAAACATGAGATGCAGTAGAATGGGAAAAAGTTGAACTTTTAATTTTACGTATTTCTAAATATGCTGCTTTCTGTTGCGAGACGAGAGTGCAACGGTCAAAGATATGTCTAGCGCATGTTTACATAGAAAAAAACTGAAAACTGGATAGTCTAAGAAAAACATTAAACCGCAACAACTCTAACATCATCATCATCATCATTATATCTCTTGCGCACACCTAAAATTAAAATGCACATTTTTGCATTCGAATGTGGATTTTATTTTAAATTCGACGAATATTCGAAATTCTAATTTTAATTTGACAGCCTTAGTCTGTTGTGATTGGTTGGAAAATAAACGCTCATTAACATATCTGAATATCAGCTCTTCCTTAGCACTTGATACACAGTGATACGAACAGAAACGATGGTGTTGGTTTTACCAAATCAAAGTGGAAACAGCATCTTCTCGACATGTACAACACAAAGCGAACTCTTCCAGTCCCAGTTACAACTACAGTGTTTGAGGGCGGACAATGTTCGCCGACAGCCAATGAAGACCATAGTCTGGCATTATTCAAATTAGTTACAAACCTACGTAGGTTCAGCAGGAAGTAAGACTGGAATTACTGACGACTCGTTTCAGGCAGTTCAGAATCGCTTCTTTGCACTTTGAAACTTTGCAGACTTTTTGCAAACAGCTCTATTAGACACTACATGAAATGTCATATCCGGGCACTTTAACACTTAAAAAAAGCAATACAGACAACTATGAGAAGATTCTGTCATAGCTTCGGATGCATTCAGAACAATTACTTGTTGATTTTGAACTGGGAGGTACTGACCAGTGTTTTGTAGTCGATCTGTTGTCGGATGAGTTTGTCCTCACTGAGGGAGTATCTGGCCTCTCCGGTGATGGCGTCTATGGGCCCTTTTTCCATCTGCTGCTTTATAGCACAATACAGCATGAAGAGGGGCTCACCTGCACACTCCTGAACACACAGGACAGATAATAGAGAGTGAGATTAGACCTCAGAATAACACATGAAGACATACTCAAAGGGAAGCACTTGTATATTCAAGGGTCAGATAATAGAAAGTTTCTTGTCCTAAAACAGTCCCAAAACAGACCCAAATAACTCATGCATGCACACCTGTCTGACTCTAGGAGAAGCTATAACCAGCCAATTCATGCTTTTGCTGATAAATCAGGACCATATGTGGTAAATTAATCCTTCAGTTTCTCCATTTCATCCTGGCAAAAGCACCATGCCATTTTGAGATTTCACTCAGCAGTAATATTAATAGCGAATATCCGATCATCATGGAATTTACACAACATAAGATTCCTTCATTTTGTGAGAACTGAATAAGTGTTCATGAATATTTAAAATTATATGTGCCTGAAAAGCTTTCCTTTTTTCAAATGCACTTTCCACGGCTATGGACTTTCAAATACAGCCCAGTTTATATGAGAATTGTGGTTTATAAAAAGTCTTGAAAAATGTGGATACCAGGACAATCTGGGGACGCGTCCCAAATGACATCAATTTCTGGTCCTGTGGGCCGTTATAACTAAAGTGTCTCCATAACTGTGTGATCGAGGAAGTTTTCCACCATTGGATAACTGTGTCTGTAGCACCCATTCTTCCAATTTTGCCAATAGTGGTCATTTTCTCCACTTTGCCCAATGATTGACACTTGTAGATATATTTGTACTCGTCCCTCTCGCTCTCAATCTGCCCATTTCACAGCACTCCACCGCTCTCAAAATCACCTCATGTGACCATGAAACGAGTGCTAGTCATATACTGTTAGTGGTGCCACGCCGTTTTTATTTTTGACGTGTTGCACATCTACTCCAGCCACTTTATCTCACTAATAATGAAAAAATCCCCAATTTTATCTATTTCATTATATAATTCAATACCTTTTGAATGAATGATGTTTCTGCTCTCTGGCATATTTATAATTGGCTTTCAAATTTGGTTTCTGATCATATATATTTGCTGTTGTAGCAATACTGACATCATGTAAAATTATTTCACTTGATTTATGATGATTATGTCACTGATCTAAAATAACCCATGCAAGGTAAATATGCAAGGTAGTATTCAGTAATATTATCGATTTAACTAGACTGACACTCATTGATCACTTGAACGAGAGTAAAAACAATCAAACGGCTTGTTTCAAACTCTGTAATGTCTTGAAAAGCTAATGTGCAACTCCTACAAAAATAAATAAGACAAAACACAGAATCCTGTGACTCCCAGGAGCCTCAGCCGTGTAAAAACGGCTTTTTAGACGTGGAAATGAGCGGCTGGGCACGTGAACAGACCCGAGGCAAACAGACGAGCGATGGAGGGTTAATAGAAGGCTAATGACTGTGGAGGAGAGAGCTGGAGAAACACTTCAGAGCATGATAGGTGTCAAACAGCCAATCACACGCCTCTCTCTCTCTGTTTTACTCAGTCTCTTCCTCCTACACACATTCTCTGGCTTTCATCATTTACAACTGCTGCTCTTCTCGTCTCGGTCTCACTAATTTGATCATCATCTTCGTTCTATCAGTGCCGTCTGTCTCCTGAGAGTTTGTCTCTGATGCTAGACAGAAATGTTCCCAAACAAGAATGTAGAACACACCACAAAATCAGTGCATTAGGCTTTAAAGACAATATAATATCAAATTTTACTTTCTTAAAGGTGATGTGATTTTTTTTTTTTTACTGAATACCTTATTGTGTTCCAGCTTAATATGCAGAGGGAAAAAATGTGTAACACTGATTTCAAAACATTGATTTGTTTGTTTGACAGCTGATTCGACCAATGGTGAGAGTTTAGGGGCAGGACTATCAGTTTGACTGGCAGAAGGGGTGTTCAGGAAACTAGTTTTAAAGTAAGTCTTGATTTTGTTTTTGGGCTCTACTAGAACAGATTTTCATGCTTGAATGTTCAAAAAAAAAAAAAAACACATTATTTGTTCCCATATTTGACATTGTTGCAGCTCCTCTCTTCCCAGTCTGTCAGTAACGCTCTGTTTAGTTCCTGTCTCTATGAAGCCCCTCCTTCTGAAAAGCACATTGTGCTCTGATTGGTCGGCTGGGCTAGCGTGTTGTGATTGGTCAAGCGCTTTGAGCATGTTTGGGAAATGTCCCGCCCCTTACCATAACCGTGAGTTTCTACACACTACTAACAACTCAACCAGACCCTTCCCCTTTATTTTGAGTATTCCTTGGGCAGGAATTATTTAAATGAGGAATAGGTGACGTGTTTATTCCCAGAAGAAAACTCATGACTACAATGGAGGCGTTTCAGGGAGTTCAGAAACAGTGCGCACTGATATAGAGAATAACTCCTGCTGGAGGGACTTTGTGCTTTAGAACTTTGCAGAGTTTTTTCATGCTCAAACAGCAACATTAAAGACAGTTGAACATGTAAAAAAGCAAAATAGGACCTCTATAAATGAACGCCACTTCATGCAGTCTTAAAAATCTCATGGCTAATTACCCAAAGTAATTAAACTGTATAAGACTCAGACAACTTTAATCAGCAGAGCTCACGCTCTCAGGTGAAAACACCGAGCGACAAACAGCCGCCCATGACTCCTGCTGGATGTTTGTTGTCTCTTGTGTCCCTCACTGGGATCCGTAGCATGATGGTTCGGCCCATCCATATGCTGGCCCTGCCACGCTGGGCTCATTAGCACAGGGGATAATTAAACACACAGCTGTTAATGAGCAGCAGGAGACGACACACACACACACACACACACGAAATGACTCTCACTCCAGTGTGTGTTTATGGAAGCGCTTTATATTAATGCGGTTTTAAAGATTGTAATAAAGAACTTCCCCAGGGAGACTGATAAAGTACACCTGTCTGTCTTGTATCTGAATCTAAAGATGCAGCCACAAACAAACCCAAGGAGAAATATGAATTCAACAGCAAGGGCAACTTGATGTTGGTACGAAAAGTGGGCTGCATGTGTCTGGACTTCAAATATGCAATTAAAAATCATAAAGTGGTTTGATGGTTTCAGGTATGGTTTTAGTCATAGTCATTTAATCATTATCTGTTGATGAAAATTTCCCTTACTTTGGTCAATATTTTGCCATGCCAAAAAACAAAACAAAACAAAACAAAACACACACACACACACACACACACACACACACACACACACACACACGCACGTTCGTTTTTGTGAATTGTGGGGACATTCCATAGGCGTAATGGTTTTTATACTGTACAAACTGTATTTACTATCCCCCTACACTACCCCTACCCCTACCCCTAAACCTAACCATCACAGGAAACTGTGCACACTTTTACTTTCTCACAAAAACTCATTCTGTATGATTTATAAACCTTTTTAAAAGTGGGGACATGGGTAATGTCCTCATAAGTCACCTCTTTTTGTAATACCTATGTCATACCCATGTCATTATACACATTTGTGTCCTGATATGTCACAAAAACGCGTGCACACACGCACACACACACACACTCAAAAGTTTGTGGTCTGTAAGATTTTTTTTGCTCCTAAAAGAAGTCTCTTCTGCTTACCAAGGCGGCATGTATTTGATCAAAGATATAGTAAAAACTATTATGAAATATTACAATTTAAAATAACTGTTTTCTATGTAAATCTATTTTAAATTTTAATTTATTCCTGTGATGCAAATCAAAATTTTAAGCATCATTACTCCAGTCTTCAGTGTCACATGATCCTTCCAAAATCATTCTAATATGCTGATTTGCTGCTCAAGAAACATTTCTTATTATTATCAATGTTGAAAACCATTTTTGTGGAAACAATATTTTTTCTAGAATTCTTTGATGAATAGAAATTTCAAAAGAACAGCATTTATTTGAAATAGATATATTCTGTAACCTTATAAATGTCTTTACTGTCACTTTTGATCAATTTAATGCATCCTTAATGAATAAAAGTATTAATTTCTCTCCAAAAAATCTTTTGAACAGTATCTAAATATATTTAATGATCATCATAAAGTGTATTTCGTCAAGACTTTGGTATATTCAAAATCCAAATAGTTTGGAAATGGGACAACTAAAAATAATCTAAAACTAAAAACAACAAAATAAATGTTTATTTCGTCTAAGCTGTTATGTTTATGAAATCAAAAATCTAAATTATTTTTTAAATAATATTTTTAATCAATTTTGTTGACAAGATGGCTGGTTTAGCTGGTCTCCCAGCCTGACAAGTGTCCAAAACCTCTCTAAAACCTGTAAACCAGACCAGACTGACCAGCAGAAGACCAGCAAACCACCTTTAGCTGTTTAAGCTGATAAATCTTTTTATAGTAAGTTCACTATACACAGAAAGATACACAGAAAAGCACTCATTCATTCCAGTTTCTTCACCTTACCTTAAGAAACTTGTAGAGAAGGAAAGTAAACCAGTTTGTTAGCATCTTCTCAGCCACAGATTCAGTCCTGAGGGGGAAACAGAGTAAAAAATAAACGTCAAGGATTTATTTACTTGGGTGTCGGAGTCCCTCAGGGAACCTTTAAGAGCAGAGAGAGATGCTTTGAAGGCTTCTTCATTTCCCAATTTCCTAATTCTCACAACAAGAAAAGCAGCCATTCTGATAACCAACATCTTTTGGGGGGGATGTTGTATTAAACTCCCATTTGACATCAAAGTGCCACGGCCAAATTATTCCACCAGCGGTGGTGAACGCAGCTCCGGGAAAAACCTTCAAAGGACCTGAGCGCAAAGCACACACACTAATAATTTAGCATTAATAACAAACCAAAGCGCTGCTCTCTTCTCTCGCAAAGCAAACCACTAAACTTCATTAAGAAAACACCAATTAAAAACATTCTGTATCTTCTGTCATTAAACAGAAACCTGGCGCACAATAACAACCCTCCGAAAAAGTCCCTCGGAATGAGGCTAATTACACGGCTTGGTAATTAACGGACCTTATTAGTGCTAATCTGCTCACGGCGTGCGAGAGGAGGCGTAGACGAGGAATCTGGTGAAATATGTTTGTTTTTACCATCTCTGTTGAATTATTCGCTCGTTCTGATGCCAAGACAGATGCAGAGGAGAATGATAAGGCACGAGAGCTCAACGTGAAACACAGACTGTGAGGAGTTATTAAAAAAAACTGAGAATATTGTGCTGGAAATGTTCCTGGAGGGGTGAAAGATTGAGGTTTGACTGCTCACATTTATTTGATCATTAGGTGATGTTTGTCATGTCACAGAGAAGAGAAACTGAGAAGCTACAGTGGAACAAAATCACAAATGAAGCCAAATCAGACGAGAGACCAGTACAGTCCATTTAAAACAGACAGAATGATCATTTCTGACAGTTTCAATGTCGATAGTGAGATATTATTGCCACACATGAATATGGCTTAGGTATGAATCTCAAAACATGTCACGAACATGACCTGGTCATAATTTACTTTTCCAATAATAATAATAACAATAGTAATAATAATAATAATGATAATGAATGGGTTAAGCTAAATAAATAAACAAATAAATAATAATAATAAATGGTTAAGCAAAATAAATAATAGTAAATGGGTTAAGCTAAATAAATAAATAATAAATGGCTAAGCGTAATGAATAATAATAATAATAATAAAAAAAGATTAAGTGAAATAATAAATAGGTTAAGTGAAATAAATAAACAAATATAATAATCAAATGGTTAAGCTAAATAAATAAACAAATAATAATATTAAATGGTTATGTGAAATAATAAAAT
>RJVU01003594.1:205896-244288 GCA_003731715.1 Anabarilius grahami | reverse complement strand
ACAGTGATAGAATAATAAGAATTACTATAGTGACAGTATTTTCAAGACAATTAAACAAATTCTCATTACTGTAATGGCATCGATGCATTAAAATAGCATTTGTTGTATATTTTTGTAAATTAACTGATTAAACAAACCACCAGTATGAAAATTGCTGAATTGTCATGCAAATAATGTTACAATGCGGAAGAATCTTAATGGTCCTAAAACAGGTTTCATTTTTTTATGCAAAATATTTTTTCCTTTTAATTTTGGAGAAAACATCTATGGTAAATAAAGGCAAAGTGAAGGACATGAGATTGGTAATTGTGTTACTGATATAAGACTGACATACACCATGTCTATGTTCTAGACTAAAGTCATAAACTCCTCTGACTCTCCCGCTCAATCTCTCATCACATCTCTCCTGCTCTTGTCACGTCTCCTCCAGGAGCTTCATCTCCCGCAGTGCTCCTTCCTTAAGCTCGTGCTCCGCAGGGAACGTGTGTGTTCAGGTGTGTAATATCATCTGACAGAAACAGAGGGATGAACCACAGACAGCCGCAAAAGGGCAAAATGAGGAAACGGGGGGATGGAGAGCGAATGAGTGATGGGAAAGAAAATGTGACCTCTAGAAGTCAAACTCACGGTGTCCATTAACACCGTGTCCTAACCAGGTGCGACATGGGAACTTGAACATCAAGTAAGATGTCGTACCTTCGCAGCAGGAGTTTGGGGTGGTTCTTGCTCTCCAGGTTCTTGTCGATGAGGTCAGACAGCAGCTGTTTCAGGACGCCGGTGGCGTACTCCATCTCGCCCTGCAAGGCGCTCATGATGAGAGACGCCACGTTCCCTCGGTCACGCATGGAGAATGAGCGCTGAGCCTCTAACGTCCGGATAAACGTCAGCAGGAAGTGCTTCTTATTCAAGAGCTGCCCGAACAGAGTCAAAGCCTTCTCCACATTCGCTGGCACCTGAGAGACAGAGACGAGAAACACTTCAACCAACTGCTACAGATCACATGAAAACATCAAGTCAAGTCACACAGACTGTTTCAAAGCAGCTTCACGGTAATAAACAGGAAAATAACAGGGTTAACATTGCAAAATACATCAAATATGAAACAAATTCATTTCAGCTGTAAAGCTGTTCTGGAGAAGACAACAGTGTCATAATTCAGCTCAATTCAGTTCAGTGTTGATTGAAGTCAATAACTGCATAAAAAATGGGTTAAGGTAAAAAATAAAAAAAACATAATAATAATAGTAATAATAAATGGTTANAGAATAAATAAACGAATAATAATAATAGTAATAATAATAAATAGGTTAGAATAAATTAATAATAATAATAATAAATGTGTTAGAATTAATAAAATAAATAAATAATAACAACAACAATAATAAATGGGTTAGGATAAATAAAATAAAACATAATAAAAGGCAAAAATGCCAAAGATAAATCTTAATAATAATAATAATAATAATAAATAGGTTAAAGGATTAGTTCACTTTCAAATGAAAATTAGTCCAAGCTTTACTCACCCTCAAGCCATCCTAGGTGTATATGACTTTGCTCTTTCTGACGAACACAATCGTAGAAATATTACTAAATATCCTGACACATCCGAGCTTTATAATGGCAGTATAGGTTATGTGTATGAGCTGAAGAAAGCGTCTCCATCCACCCTAAACATACTCCACACGGCTTCGGAGGGTTAATAAAGGCCTTCTGAAGCCAAGCGATGCGTTTGTATTAAAAAAAAAAAAAAAATCCATATTTAACAAGTTATAAAGTAAAATTATCTAGCTTCCGCCACACCGCCTTCCGTATTCTTCAAAAAGCTTACGCTGTACGTCCTTTTTTCCGTAATTTGAATACGGAAGGCGGTCTGGCGGAAGCTAGATATTTTACTTCATAACTTAAATGTGTTTTTTTTTTCTCTTTTTTTTTTTTACACCAATGCATCGTTTCGCTTCAAAAGGCCTTTATTAACCCCTCGGAGCCATGTGGAGTATGTTTATGATGTATGGATGTGGATGGAGACACTTTCTTCAGCTCATACTCGTTTCGTAACCCATACTGCCATTACAAAGCTCGGATGAGTCAGGATATTTATCAATATTTCTACTATTGTGTTCGTCAGAAAGAAGAAAATCATATACACCTAGAATGGCTTGAGGGTGAGTAAAGCTTGGGCTAATTTTCATTTGAAAGTGAACTAATCCTTTAAGGTAAATAAACAAATAATAATAATAAATGGATTAGGATAAAATAAATAAATAAATAAATGGGTTAAGATTAATAAAATAAAGTAAAATAAATAATGGGTTAAATAAATCAGTTGGGGTAAATAAAATAATAATAAACTGACAAAAACATAATAAAAAAAATGCAAATAGATGTTGAAAAGTTTATCAATTATAAAACAAACTCAAATTCAGCTGTAAGGCAGCTTAACAGAATGCAACAGTGTCATTATTCAGCTCAATACCATTCAGTTTTGTTCTTATTCAATAGTGTCAAATCGATATTATTACTGAATGTGTCTTTCAAACCCCAACTAAGCAAGCCAAAGGAAATAGTGGCAAGAAACCAGGTTTAGTCCGGGGTTAGTTCTAAATATATACCTCCATCTCCTTCAACACCGGATGGTCCTCTATTCCAGGGAAAAGCACTCTCATGGCATAAGTGCGGTAATCCAGGAACGGAATTCCAGCTCCATCCAGATCCTGAGTCAACTCATGGATATCAGTCTGCAGCTCCGCAAACGCTGGAAACAGAGTCAAAGAAACTGTTAATCTCGGTGTCAGGCAAACAATTCAACCCAAGTAGAAGAAAAAGTGTTTCTTGAATTTTGATCAGATATGGTCAGTCAGTCAGAAGTACTGTTTATTAGAGGCGTTTACTAAGTCAAGCATCACTAGTACTAATGCTGATAGTGATGTGCTCCAAGAATACCCAAGAAACCCCTTAGCAGCACACCAGAAAACACTCTAGCAACCACATAGCAACATGCTTAAACATGCTTTCCTTCCCAAACTTCCGATCCAGTCTTCTGCAACTGTCACTCGCCTAATCAATCTGGATGTTGTGGTTATTTATTGCCTCTTTTTATTCATCCTGGAGGACGTCTCATCACTTATCAGTGACCTGTCACTCTCACCTCCTGCTATCCATCTCTTTTATCCTCTCTTCCCTGTCTTCATCCCTCTCTCCATGTCTGGAGACAGACAAGGTCGTCACCTCGGGCCCGACAGAGACAGATAATGGGCGACTCGTCTCACGCCCTTGTGACCGCGGCGGGAATGAGACGGGTGTTCAGTGCGCGTGTGTGTATGATAAATGATGTGTGCATCATGAGGTCATCGTTAACAGGAGACCAGAGAAAATAAAGCCAATCAGAGAGAGAGACAGAGAAGAGAAAATGGAGGAGAATGATAAAATTAAATTAGGAAAACTACTTGAAAAAGATTGAAGGTGAGTGATGAAATGGAGAGAACAAACAAATTAACAAAAGAGAACAAGAGAACGGATAACGAACAAACAAAAAAAAGAATAAAGAGCCAAAGAAAACATGAAAGAAATTGTGAAAGAACAGAAGAAAGAAAGAAACAAACAAAAAGAATGAAGGAAAGAATGAACAAAGACAGATAGAAAGCACAAAGAAAACACAAAAGAAAGAGTGAAAGCATGAAAAGTATGAAAGCATAAAAGCATGAAAAACATGAAATGGAAAGAAAGCATGAAAGCACAAAAGAAAGTGTGAAAGAAAGAAAAAGAAAGCATGAAAGTGTGAAAAAAGAAAAAGAAAGAAAGAAAGAAAGAACAAAAGGAAAGAAAGAGTGAACACACAAAAAAGAAAGTGCAAAAGAACAAAACAAATAGTGAAAGAAAGCATGAAAAAGCACAAAAAGTATGAAAAAGTGTAAAAGCAGGAAAGAAAGTGCAAATGAGTGAAAGAGCATAAAAATGTGTGAAAGCATGAAAAAAAGAGCAAAAGAAGAGTGAAAGATAGCAAAGCATGACAGAAAGAGTGAAAGAAAAAACATGAAAGAAAGAGCAAAAGAAAAAAAAAGAGCAAAAGAAAGAATGAAAGAATGAAAGAAAGAAAGAGTGCTGAAATGACGGCTGTTTTACCCTCTTTGCACTCCAGGGCGACTCTGGACTCCAGGTTGTGCATCTGTAGCTGCAGTCGTTTGAGCGTTCGATCTGCGTCACGGGATTTGCGCTTGTAGGCGATGAGGATGATGATGATGACAAGGAGAAGAAGGCCTCCTCCTCCCCCGATCCCGATGATGGCAGGAAGCGTCAGCAGGCTGTCAGAGTAGATCTGCAGAGTTCCTGGAGAGTAGCGGAAACCTCCGGCCAGGACCTGCGCAACACACACACACACACGCTGAGCACGTCACATGATGACTGACAGGTGTCAAAGCTGGCACTGCACGGAAAACAGCAATTTTCTTTTTCTTATGTAATAATATTGTTTGATAAAATGTCCGCAAAGAGTAGTTATTGACTAAATGGCAAAAACAGTTCAGAAATCATGAGCGCATGAACATATGACTGTTCAACACTATTCCTCATATCATATGCAAAAAAGTCCAATCCAATCATGAAAGAGGTAATTTACATATGAAAGTGTAGCCTGTTTAAAGTCGTCATGAAAGGGGAAGATTCGATAGTCTTTCTTCCCTAACATGACATATATCTAAGTGAAACGGCTTCTGAAACAAGAACAAATGTAGGGCGGGGCTTGATTTTGTCCATGGGGAATTGATTGGATGGTTGTGGTTCGCTATTGGTGGATCTCATGTGAGTGACAGGTTGCCCCGCCCTCGTCATCAGAGAAGAGAAAATATGTCGCTGCAAGAGGGAGGGAAGTTATTCTGATTCAAGATAACAAGGCACATGAATTCAAATCATGATGTGTATAGATAAATCATTTATGATAAATACTGCAATATTCCATAAATAACAATAGATGTCAATTGTGATTTCATGGTGACTTTAATTGTAAACATCAGAGAGAAAGTGGAAAAATGGTCATGAAAAACTAATCTATGATTGTTTTTGGTGAAAGAAAACAAGACTTTCATTAAAAGTAGATTTCTGGGGAAAATATAGTATAAAATGAGCTCCTAAAACATTTGTGACTATGTTTTTTCCCACAATCCCTTTGTAAACGCATATCACAGCACCACATAATATAATTCCTCATTGCTCAAATAAAGCTGCATCTTTTAGAGGGTCTTAATAATGTAGATTCACACTTAACCGGGTTTAAGGAGGCTAATGGGGTCAAACGAGCTAGTGCAAAGTTTTATACCGTGAGTAAACCGAGATACTGCGCTAAACGGCGGGCTCTCGTTGCCACACAGCTTCGATATGGGTCATAATATATAGGTCGAGGACGAACATGTGGGTCAAAGCGCCTCTGTCATTCTCCCTTCAGGCTCGTCTCACACAGAAAGAGAGCAGACAGCTTGGGAAAAAACATTGGAGTGATGTTTTAATAACTCTGCCATGCAAAATGTAATTTAACGCACATGTTCAGCAAATAAAGACAGCTATTTAAAGATGAAACTGAGTACATGTAAATACAGATCTGCTTCTCAGATTCTTTGCAAACTCAGTGTAAATAAATACAACCCAAAACCCCCAGAGAGCAATGACAGAAACTCCCATCAGTAATCTGATGCTGAGAAACATGGACTGAAACACAGAAGAAAAAAGATGAATGAGAGGAAGAGCCACAAATGAGACGGTGTGATAGTCGTGGGAAAGAGCAGAGTGCTGTAAGACAGAAGAAGAGAAGGGAATCATCACATCTGTATTGAAATGCACAACGCTGACACACTTACGGTGACTTTATGTTGGCCGGTGAGGTCCGGCCATTCACACAGCAGCTGCGTCTCTGACACGGTCAACACACACGGTTTGTCACTAATCAGAACGGTGTAGTTCAACCTGTAGTTACCAGCGGCCGAAGGAATCAGATTCTTGCCCTGAAAGAAACACACATACAGACATCTTTATTTTTATCATATACAGAAGATCATCCTAAAACACTCAACTCATAAGTTATGCTTTTGAATCACTGAAACTCAAATAATTAAAAGTGAAGTATGTAAGATTTTTTTATGCTAAAATACAGTAGCCATTCTATTAACATTAAAATTCTATTAACCCAGTTTATTGTTCGCTGAGCATTATTAGTACGCCATTCATGGGTGTATCTTCCACAAGTGTAAAAATTTAGCCTCAGACGCCATCAAAACTGACAGTAGTCTGCCTCGATTTGTCAATCTCTTTCCAGCTTCTGTAGCAGGTGGAGGGTTTGGGGCATGGCTTCTGTAGCAGGTGGAGGGTTTGGGGCAAGGCTACTGTAGAGGGTGGAGAGTTTGGGGCGTGGTGGAGAGATCGTGGCATGGCTACTGTAGCAGGCGGAGAGTTTGGGGTGTGGCTACTGTAGCAGGTAGAGAGTTTGGGGTGTGGCTACTGTAGCAGGTGGAGAGTTTGGGGCATGGCTACAGTAGCAGGTAGAGAGTTTGGGGCGTGGCTACTGTAGCAAGTGGAGAGTTTGGGGTGTGGCTACTATAGCAGGTGGAGGGTTTGGGGCATGGCTACTGTAGTGGGTGGAGAGTTTGGGGCATGGTGGAAAGATCTCGGCATGGCTACTGTAGCAGGTGGAGGGTTTGGGGTATGGCTACTATAGCAGGTGGAGAGTTTGGGGTGTAGCTACTGTAGCAGGTGGAGGGTTTGGGGCATGGCTACTGTAGTGGGTGGAGAGTTTGGGGCATGGTGGAAAGATCTCGGCATGGCTACTGTAGCAGGAAGAGCATTTGGGGTGTGGCTACTGTAGCAGTTAGAGAGTTTGGGGTGTGGCTACTATAGCAGGTGGAGAGTTTGGGGTGTGGCTACTGTAGCAGGTGGAGGGTTTGGGGCATGGCTACTGTAGTGGGTGGAGAGTTTGGGGCATGGTGGAAAGATCTCGGCATGGCTACTGTAGCAGGTGGAGGGTTTGTGGCATGGCTACTATAGCAGGTGGAGAGTTTGGGGTGTGGATACTGTAGCAGGTGGAGGGTTTGGGGCGTGGTGGAGAGATCGGGGTGTGGCTACTGTAGCAGGTGGAGAGCTTGGGGCGTGGCTACTGTAGCAGGAAGAGCATTTGGGGTGTGGCTACTGTAGCAGTTAGAGAGTTTGGGGTGTGGCTACTATAGCAGGTGGAGAGTTTGGGGTGTGGCTACTGTAGCAGGTGGAGGGTTTGGGGCATGGCTACTGTAGTGGGTGGAGAGTTTGGGGCATGGTGGATAGATCTGGGCATGGCTACTGTAACAGGTGGAGAGTTTGGGGTGTGGTGGAGAGATCGGGGCGTGGCTTCTGTAACAGGTGGAGAGTTTGGGGCATGGTGGATAGATCTGGGCATGGCTACTGTAACAGGTGGAGAGTTTGGGGTGTGGTGGAGAGATCGGGGCATGGCTTCTGTAGCAGGTATAGAGTTTGAGGCGTGGCTACTGTAGCAAGTGTAGAGTTTGGGGTGTGGCTACTATAGCAGGTGGAGAGTTTGGGGTGTGGCTACTTTAGCAAGTGGAGAGTTTGGGGTGTGGCTACTATAGCAGGTGGAGAGTTTGGGGCATGGCTACTGTAGCAGGTGGAGAGTTTGAGGCGATGCTACTGTAGCTGGTGGAGAGACTGGGGCGTGGCTACTGTAGCTGGTGGAGAGATTGGGGTGTGGCTACTGTAGCAGATGGAGAGTTTGGGGCGTGGCTACTGTAGCAGGTGAGCCAGACGATGTTTAGCCGGTGTGGGACAATGACTGATGCTTTACATGGGCAAAGACATTGAGCTTCCTGTAAGTTTACACCAAATTTCTCTGCATTTAGACCTTCAAAGATTAAACAGAAGCAAAATATGCTTTATTTTTATAATTCTGCTAGGTGCCACTAGTGTCGCAGAAATGACATACTTCACCTTTAAATCATTCTGTATAATTGCAGATACAGAGTTGAAATGGTTTCTATGCACTTTAAACATTAAAATATGTTGTTAGAAACAGTTTGTGCACAATGCTTGTCCATTAAATCGTTAAAGAGACAGAATTTGAAGGGAAATCTAATCCTGTTAAACTATTAAAAATATCTGAAATAAAGCTGAAATAAAATAAAATATAAATATTAGATGAAAAACTTAAACTGAACATGATTAAAAATGTTGCCTGACATAAAATAAGTTTAAATTGCAGAACTANATGAAATAAGTTTAAGATGAAGTAAACTTACTAAAACTGAATTAAAAATAAATTAAAGCTAAACATAAATATAAAAAAAAATGACAAAAGCACACATAAAAATTATTAAAATGAAAATATAAAAATAAAAAGCTAAATCAAAATATTAATACTATAATATTATATAAATAACACTAAAATAATATTGTTGTGAACCAGAATGGTTAAATTCCTCATGATTTCCATACGTCTGTGCAAACGATACATTCGCTCAAACTCATTTCCAACACCCCCAAGGGGCTTATGGGATGGCAAAACCCGGAGGCAGAAGCATGCATAAATATTTGCATGCTTCATTTAGAGATGTGTGATACTGAAGGGCTCTATTTAACATGTAGACTCAACTCATACTACGCATTACCCAGAAGGTTTTGCATGTGAAATTGAATTGCGCAGATAATCCGATGCATGTAATTTTTCTGAAATTGTTTAACGCTGTGCATGAAGTGAGAGACAGGACCTCAACACCATAGCACCAGCATTTTAATGAACTAGATTTTTACATTTTCTGAAGTAAATGAGAGGTGTTGCCTGGGCAAAACCTGCTGGCTCAATAGCAGGGTTTGTGAGTGGTTGCCAGGGTGTTTCTATGCAGTTTCTACCTCAGTTGGCTTGAGTCTGTAGAGTTTAACCTTAAATCAAAAATAAAGAAATACAGTAAAACAGCTCCAAGTGCAATGCGATATCCTCTCACACTCTTACCTTCAGTATCAGAGGAGAACCGGGTTTGAGCTCCTGCATGGATGGACCGAAGGGTTCAATCACAGGATCGGGATAGAAACTGAAGGTCTCGTTCACCACCAGGAGTGTCTGAACGTTATCCATTATGAATCCGATCTCATCCGGCCCGCTGCCCACCTCTGAGAAGCCTCTTTCAGAGCCGGCCACGGATGGCACCAGACACACCATCACGGTGTTATTCAGCACAGTGCAGTTCTGTGAAAGAGAGAAAGAGAGAAAGAGAGAAAACCATCACAGATTACTGAAGACACTAACACTGCTTAAGAGCCAATAAAATGAAGACACAGGAAGTAGAGAAGAGGAAAACAGCAGCGAGAGCCGTTCAGATGAGCAGGTCAAGGAGGAGGAAAGGTTATGGTAGCCTTGAGGGACTTTCTCTGGGCTTTATAGAGACATTTTATGTTCTATCTTCCATCAGCCATTGACATTTTAAAGGTTAAACTGAGAAAAGGTGATTCAATGTCACACATACACAAAGAAAAACATGTGCAGGCACACGGTTTCGGTTGAACACACTTGTTTGTCTGTTCCTGCTGCTTTAGAGCTCAGAAGTGACAAAAAGCACCATAAAACTAGTTTATACAGTAAAGTTCACAAGTTTTGAGTCAGTCTTTGATTTTGAAAGAAATCTCTTCTGCTAAACTTCATTTAATCAAAAATACAGTAATATATTTTGAAATACTACAATTGTTTTCTATGTGAATATATCTTAAAATCCTGTGATCAAAGCTGAACTTTCAGCATCATTATTCCAGTCTTCAATGTCACATGATCCTTCAGAAATCATTCTAATATGCTGATTTGCATATTTCTTCTTATTATTAAGAGGCTTAAAGGGGTCATGAACTGCGTTGTTTTATTGTTTTATAATGTTTCCTGGGGTGCACTTATAATGTTAGTATGCTTTTTACATCCAAAATTGTCATAATTTATAAATAAAAGGCGTTTTTCCTACCCTGATTTTAGCCCTCTGGTTTGAACGCTCTGTTTTAAGGGGCGTACCTGCTGTGAGACTTCAGTGTAAACGCCCATTACTGTGATTGGCTAACATCTTTCCATTTGAAATAGCCAAGTATTACTCTCTCTTTTAGCGCGTTTTTACTATTACAGCTCTCAAGGTTAACTAATCGTGAAAAGTGTTGCATTACATTTAGATCTATATAGATAGTGGCATGAAAGGTTGCAGAGATGAACATAGATCACAGACATGTTATTGAGCGCATGAAAGCAGTGATCTCGTTATTGCAACTCAATTTCTGTACACTAACAAATGCTTTTATCTTCACTAACAGTGCAAACGCGATATAACTAAAAGATTAGTTGAATAAAACGGGAGTTTTGCGCGTCAGTCACTGATAAACTTGCGCTGTTTGATTGTTATATAAGCCCAGCTTCAGCACGGGCTTTCTTTATATAATTTAATCACCGTTAAATAACAGATTATTTTCATCCTACTAAGAAAAACAACGCAAGTTGATGTTTAGTCACGGGTTTGATTTACTGACACAGACAAAGAACATCTGACTGTACATGAATCATTACATATCAGATCAGGCATTAGAATTAACAGTTACTTACATGTTGCATTACTGTCAAGTCCAGGCACTGCACAATATTTTGTAATCCTCAACGGCATGTTTATTGCTTGGTAGCTCGATCTGGTTTAGCACCAAGGCCTATGTTACTTAGGCTACCTATTCTATTACATGTCATGCACGAATCAGTGGGCGGGGCTAAACAGGCAGTGATGAAGTAGGCGTTGATCTACTTCTGTGGAGGCGGTGCTTGCTACCCTTTGACGTCATAGATCCCCACTTTGTAAATCCTGTTGTTTGCTGGGTCTGGTGTCAATTAAATCTTTTATTGGACTAACAAGGAAGTTTTCAGCTCTAAAACTTACAGGATATTCTTAAAGTGTGATGACCTCTTATATGTAAAAAGCTCAAGGAAAATTTGATTTCACCCCTTTAATACTTTTGTAGAAATACTGAAAACTTTTTTTTGGGCAAACTGTTGCTAAACTTTTGGGTATAACTATAGAGATAAAGGAAGATGAAAGAATAATTAATAGAATAAAATAACTATAGAGAATAACATGATGATAATTTCAGTCTGCAGCAGTGAATCTGTATGTTAAGACACTTACGTTGACGGAACTGATGCTGCCGTATTTGGCTCTCATCTTTGGCTCTCTGACGGTGGCGAGGTTGTTGCCGTTGACCGTTAACGGGGTTCCACCACTAACAGAGAAGGAAAACAACAGCGTAAACCTCAAGAAAACATGGATTTCCTCTAAACCATCCATCACCTTACACAACATTTTCATTTCCTCCTGAAGCCACTTTAGCCAGTGGAGACTTTGGCTGAATGACAATCTGAACACTTCCTGTGCACTAAAAGTATGTATTGAACAGCTGAAGGTAAAGTATATCATTTAAAAAATGTAGTGCACTACCATTCAAACGTTTGGGGTCAGTAAGATTTATTTTTCTGAAATAAATTGTTTTAATTAATCAAAGACACATTACATTGATCAAAAGTGATGTTTATAATGTTACAAAAGATTTCTATTTCAAATAAATGCTGTTCTTTTGAACTTTGTATTCATTAAAGAAAGCTGCAAAAAAGGTTTCCACAAAAATATGAAAGCAGCACAACTACATTGATAATAATCAGAAATGTTTCTTGAACAGCAAATCAGCTTATTGGAATGATTTCTGAAGGATCATGTGACACTGAAGACTGGAGTAGTGATGCTGCTTTAATATTTTGCTTTATTTTCATATTTAATTTTTCAAATGTTTAAATTTGCATAGAAATATATAAATACCCATGTTAAGTAAGTATTACAGTCAGGATGCTGTTAAAAATATCACATTTATTTAATATGTAATAAGAGAAACACAACAGTCATGTGAAGATTAAACAGCTGTTATTTGTGTATATGAATGGTGCTTTTGAGTGTTGTAAAATAATTTCCACAATTTCAAGCACAAAAACTAACCAGGGTCTCTCTCCTCATGCTGGAGCATTAACCTGTTTAACATGTCTCTCTCTCTCTCTCTTCACTCATGTCTGTCTCTCCTTCTATCTCTCTCTCCAGTGGATGTGAAAAGTTTTTTCGCAGTTCAGTGCTGTTCAGGTCTGTTGGCAGCTTTTCTCTGTCATCAGTTTCATGATGTGATGTCACTCAACCCTCTAGAGACAGAGCTGCAAACACGCTAAAGCACCTGCGATCGCCAATAGTGGACTTTTTTTATTTTCACAGAGAAACACTCTCATATAACTCATGGATTCAAACTTAAAGGAACACATCAGGATGTGTTAATGAGTCACACCTGGCGATGCTCCAGTCGGGCTCGATCTTCAGGATGGTGGGATCGTCCGTGTAGTTGAACTTCACCTCTGGGTTTCTGAGCTCGGCTGCATTTATGTCCACCATCACCGGGGTCCCGCCTGTACCCAAACCCGCCGGAGTCACACACACGATCTCTCGGGCGCTTCGCCTGTCAAACACACACAGCATGAGCAAAACCACAAGATTTCCTTCTGTTAAAGGACTCATATCATGGAAAACCAGAATTGCTTGGTCTTCAGGAGTAAGAGTTTGATGTCAAAAACTAGTACAAATGGAGCTCAACACTGTAACACACTTTCAGTTTGTTTCAAACATTTTGCAAGCATCTGCTTTTTCTGTTAATTAATTAATTTTTTTTAAAAGTATTTTATGTACATATATTTTATATACATGTTGTAGTAAATAATGTGCTCATTTATTTCATTTCAAAAATTTTATTCATTCATTCTTTTATTTATTTTATATTTATTTTTATGTATTTTATGCACACATACACATTATTCACAGCTAAATTACAACTATGAGTAATGTAGAAAACATTATGCTAATTTATTTCATTTAAAAAATGTTGTGATTTTATTTATTATTATTTAATTAATTAATTAATTTATTTATACTTTTATTTCTAAGTATTTTATACACATATATGGACATTTTACTGATCATGGACCTATATTTAAAAAATATAAAATGAAGCAAATGTATATAATTTGACTTGTTTAAATGCATTTTACTTTCAGAATTGAATTTCAGAGTAAGAACAGCAGCACAAACTCATTGACCTGAAGGCGAAGTGGATCGTGTGTGTGACGACACGCTTTCATCAGGTTTCATCAAGTTTGGAGGTTCAAAGTTCAATCAGAGCCAAGGCTCCGAACATGACAGACTTTAATCTGATCAAACGAACACATGCGTGTCTGACGGCACGTTTAGTCATGTGACAGATAAGATGAGGAGATGAGATTCAGTCTGAAGGTTTGTTCCCATGTTTGATCAGACATGCATGTGCGTGTCCTCTATGCGCGTGTCCTTGTGTGTGTGTGTGTGTGTGTGTGTGAAGTTGATGTGTTGCCTAGGCAACTGTGTTCACAACACACACTGGTGAGACCTGCTGAGTTCTGGATGTATTTTGACAAGACTGTCGTCACATGAGTGGAGGGAGGGGCTCCGACAACACGAACCCATCAATCATTTCTGTTTTCTTTCAGACTTGACGAAGAGAAAAGAAAACAGTTGCTCTGAACACCTCTACCAGTTCCTGTCTGATGACAATAATACTTTAAACTTAATGCATAATATATTTTCCCCAAGACAATAAAGTCATAAAAATGCATACATTAACCCATGTTTCACCCCTACAATAATGTACTATGACAGCACCATAATTTAGCAGTTATCAGATGCTAAAGGTAATTTATATTTTATATTATATTTATTTATATTGTGAAATATTACAATTTAAAATAATGGTTTTCTATTTTAAAATACTTTAAAATGTAATTTATTTCTGTGATGCAATGCTCAATTTATCAGCCATTCTAATATGCCGATTTATTATCAATGTTGGAAACAGTTGTGCTAATATTTTTAGAACCTATGATACTTAAAGGATTCTGTGATTTTTGATATTGTAAATTATTATAATACATTAAAAACCATGGAGAATAATGCTAAAATAAATGCATTATGCTAATAAGAAATTATACATTTAAAAGTTGTTGATTTTTTAATAAAAAAAATAAATAAATCAAAATGGTCTAATAAAAGTTTTTTTTTTTTTTGCGCAAAAATGTAATATAGAATATAATATTTTTAAATATTTAAAAAGTGTTGCAATAAATTCGATAAAAAACATGGCAGTTATTTTACTATTGTTTATACACTATTATAGTATTTAGTAATATTTTGAATAAGTTTTTATTTTATATTTTCAGTTTTCATTTAAAGTTTAGTTTAGGATTTAGTAATTTTCTTATGTGCTTTTGACATTTTTTTATATTTCTATTCAGCTTTAATTTATTTTTATTTCAGTTTCAATTTTAGTCATTTTAGACCTTCAACTTTTTTTTTATTTCAGGTCCAAAGCAACAATTCTAATTTTAATTTATGTTTTTTTCCCTCCTAATATTTATATTTGATTTAATTTCAGCATTGCTTTAATTAAAAATTATTTTTAATAGCTTTAGTTTACACTGAGGGACACATCTGAAAATGTAAAACCTAACAGGTTAAAGCTTAGATAAAGTATGTCTGATGTTAAATGGTGTTGAAAATGTTACAGTGTTGACTGACTGAAATTAAAGCACATTCAGAGAAGATGAGCAGATGATCAGTACCTCTCGAAGCGGCAGGTGTTGAGTCCAATCTTGATGGAGACGGCGCTGCCCGCATTCAGATGGCTGCCGTGAATGGTGATTCTCGTTCCTCCAGAGATCGGACCGTATGACGGCAGCACACGCGTGAAGTACGGTGACTGGACATGAGTGTATGAAATGAAATCACTTTAGCTGGAAAAAACCTTTTGAATTTCATACATTCAGTTTGCAATACTCCTAACACCCAACACTAGAGAAGCTGTGCTCGTCTGGTCTTATGTGTGACATCAATTTGTGAGCAGTTTCTTGACCAAATCTGTGTCAGCGTGACACTAAACTCACCACAAACGTGAAGGCTTTAGGAGACACGGCCCTGTACTCCGGCAGACAGTCTCGGACACACACTTCCACCTGAGCTTCCTGCACACGGTAACCTGTAGCATCGGCCAAACGGCACACAATCCTGTAGAGAAAAAAAGAGAGAGACGAGGGTCTTAGGCGGGTCTGGATTCGGCTGCTGGCACTCACCATTCAAAGCAATAACTGAGTGGCCGAACATGAGACAGGCAAGTTACAGCACTGACTGCAGGCGCTACATGAACACACACCACTGTAATGAGATGCAGTAAAACTCTCGCTTGACTGTAAAACGGGTCTCTGTGATTAATGGAATGGACAGCAAACCCTCCCATCATGCCATCGGGAGGCCCGTCCTCCGTCTGCAGAGAGTTATTACCCGCCCGGTGTCTGTGTCGAGCAATTCTAGTGTCACGCAGCAGCCTATGCAGCTTACGGCGGATAAGAAAAGAGTTTTCTGTGTTTGCAATTAAACCCTGATGCTTGTTTGTTTCCAGGAAGAATGTATTTCCAGGAAACTGTAAAGTCATTGTCACTCCATTTCAGCACCACGACTGAAAACAGTCTAAAAGACAAATTTGAAAGCGTTAAAGTTAGAAAGCGACTGCAGCAAACAGACGTCACTGGTGATTTACAGTGATACGAGTTAAAGATGTATCGATTTTAAAATTATGACCTATAAGGTCTGTTCACACGAAGGACGATAACTGTAATGATAACAATAAAATGTACTTCTAAAAATCATTCTAAACGTAAAAGAATAGCAGAGTCCACACCTATAACACAACTATAACCATAACGGCACAGAGAAATTACATCGTTGGAATCACTTTCAGAACAATTTTATCCAGCTGATGAACGATAAAAACATTGACAGCCAATCAGAATCCATGCTGCTTTAAAGAGCTCAAGCATTTAAAGCAGCAGCTGACAAAACTGCAGTGCGCACTTAGAACAAACAGAACGATTTCGTCCGCTGGTGTGGACACAAATATAGTTATCGTTAGTTATCGGTCTTGGTGTGAACAGGCCTATTTATAGGTCATTGACGAATAAGGTTTTTAAAGTGTAAAAAACCCTAATTGAGATATAATTAATTTTGAAGTTTTATTAAGTTTTTATAATCAATTAACACTGCTTTTGTCATTTTTTAGGAGATGGACAAAATTTGTCACCCAAAAAGTCAAAAAGTTTAACCAAAATTTAGATTTTACCGAATGACACTTTTGGTTATGCCGAATGAAGATATTTTCAAACAATGCTAACAGGCTGATATCTAGCTAGCTAGCAAAAGGACAATGAAACATTTTATATTTAGTACAAATTTTTTAAATATTACAACATTTTCCATGTTTTATAGCGGTTGTACCGAATGACCTGATGTTTCGGGACATGCGTATAAGCAAGTGAAAACATAAATTTTTCAAATAGTTAAGAAAGAGTTAGTTACTTTGCTTCATAACCATGTGGTCCTTTGCAGGTGTCTGAATGATGTCACATCCTGTCACATGATATTGACCGCATGACTTGATCCAAAATGGTCTCTTTATATTGGTTAATCCGAATGACATCAATGAAATTCATTTTTCCGGACATTCTTTCTTATAACAAAGCAACGACTTCTACACATAATTTTAATACCATTTTGCACTATGTTGATATATGATGTTATAAAATCATACCAGAATAATTTTTTTTTTTTAATTTATTACATTTTAAAATATTTTAATCACAAATGAACTGGCTGTATTGGCCTTTGGACGGTTAAACCGAATGACCTTTTGACACTTCAAAATCTTTCAAATACCTTTATATGTAGCAAAATATAATTAAAAAACTCTGGGATTCAATAAAAGAGATCTAGTTGTACTATCTACTTTGGATGTCATATCTTTGTTTTTTATTATTATTAAGGCCTTTGGACAAAAAAAAAAAAAGAAATGACCCGTCACGTCATTGACCCATATATAAACTAAAAAAATGGCTGATATTAAAATTTCATAATATTTTGTCTAAATAATTTTAAAAACTCAAAACTAAAATTAATCGTTTTAAATGCTACAAGTGAATTTTAGCATCACAACATTATAATGTACAATTTGAATAATGGATAATTATTTTGAGACTAAATCCATTATTAAATTTGTGCTTTTAAAGTATTAGACAATGGAAAATGGAAAATAATTTATTTTACACAACTTATTTTAAATAACTTACTTTACTATGTTACAACCTCTCATAAAAATAACAGCTCAAAGGGAAGAGAGATTACGTATTTTATTAACTTATTTTATTGTTACATACTAATGTAACAATACATTAATGAGACTGAATCCTTAATCAAACCGTTTCAGACACTGTGAGAAAAGAGCATGTGTATCATGAGAAAGTTAAAGTGTTTTTTGACCTTGAATGCATGTAAACCTGTTGTAGGAGACTCCAAAACAAAACTAGGAACCTTTGAATTAGCATAACAGGGGCACTTTAAATTGTAAACTTTGTCTGTATCAGAGACTCACTGCTCAGCGCTGACGTATTCCTCCTCGATGGGCTGACAGGCCACTTTCCCGATCCGCACTCCGTTCTGGATGTCTTTGAACTGAAGGCCCAGATTCTCTCCGGTGATGGTCAGTCTGGTTCCGCCCTGCCGTGGACCGGTTTCAGGAAACAACTGGACCAGGACAGATCAACAGAAGAACATGAATGAACTATTCCTTTAAAAGCAATAGTTTGGTGAAGAACATCAGATCCAAGTTCTGCGGCCACCGAGACCTTCAGCCAAACAGTGCAGGAGACAAACACTAACAACAGCATCACGCGGAGAGCAAAACAAGAAGCGCAGAAGCAAACAGTAATTGGTTTCAGAGGGACTGCTTTAATTTGACATTCACACATTTATACAGATAGTCGGTTGAAAATACGAAAGCGCAGCTTGAGAGAGAGTAAAGCAGAAGAGCAGAGAATAGGTGTACATCTTCTGAACAGATGGCTCTCAAAGCGCCTATGGTGTGCTAATAATCCATGTGATAAATTCATTCTTCTCCAAATTAAATTAACACCTAATCTAATAAGTAAAAGACGACAGCGGCGCCGCACAGATAGAGAGAACGCATGAGAAATCGAATGACGAGAACAAAGGAGGAGTTTAATTAACACGAGGGGATGTAAATTTAGTAAGTAGACGTTCTAAAAGTTAATATTCCACTGACAGGAGGATTTGGAAGTTGAAAAGAAAATCTACTTCGAGAGAAACAGAGAGAGGAAGACCATCAAGAACCGAGTCTGTTTTAGTCAGGTACTGCAGAAAGAAAGAAGAAAACTGTCCCTCATCAGCACCTGTAACATCATCTGTGAGGAACATGTTATGATATCAAGGGTTCGACAGGCATGTGATCAGCTAATGACAAAAAAAAAGAAGAGAAAAGCTTATTCCTTATCCAATATGACTATTATTTACATTTAAAAAATAAAAAAATTCTAATATTTTTTAAATCAATAAACATTATTGCAATAATACTATTGTACTATAAAAATGTTGTAATATAATAACAACAATAATATTTAAAGAATAATATATAATAATATTAATAATCATAATGTAGAATAAATAAATACAAATTAACACANTAATAATAATAATATATAAATAATATTAATGCAATAGTAATAATAGAAGCAAAGTACTGATTTTTTTAATTTTTATTTTTATTCATAATAATATTTTATTATTTGCATTTATAAAATAAAAAATATATATTTTTAAAAAAATCAATAATTCAATCAGCAATTATTTCTCCTTGGATTTAAGTGATTTAAAGTCATACTGCTCAGGTTGGTAAAAATATCCCTGGGTTTGTTGTGTAACTGACCTTGGTGATGCGCGGGTGCGTGCAGCGGCTGTTGCCGGCGGTGGCGTGCATCCATGTGTTCTCCGGCTGGGCACATTCCTGCCGCAGAGAGCACTTCCTGTCTTGAATGCACCAGCCGCACTCAAAGCTGGGGTCGGCCTTCAGACACAAACCACAGCTCTCCCTCAACGCATAACACTTATACAGGTGTGCTGGAGAGAGGAAGACAGCTCCATGTTAGATTATGGACATACTGAAACTATCTAAATCTCATGCTGCATCCCGTTCAAACCAGGATGTTGAACTTTCAAGCTCGCTACTCGCAAAAGTGCAACAGAACAGCACTTGGAAACTCATGCAGAAAAACACACTCAAAGCTTCTGGATGCTATCTGGGAAAATGTTCAGAGAAAAACAGTGTAAAAATGTAAAAATAAATTAAAAATGTATTAAAACAAACAAACAAACATACATTAGATTAAAATATTTAAAAAAAATAACTAAACAATAAATATTAAAATTAACAAAAAATACATTAAAATAAAAAGATAAGAATAAAATAAATAAATAGATTTATTAATTAAAAATATAATAAAATAAGAAATTAAATAAGTAAATAAATGAGTAAAATAAATAAATAAATAATAAGATTAAAATACATTTTTGATCAATCTAACAGATCAGTGCTATAATGAGAAGAAAAACAATAATTAACTTAATAGAAACTAAATATTTTCCAAATAATATTTAGACGTATTTTTAAGATGTGGATCCTACGCACAAGGTTGATCATATTTGGCATCGAATAGACTGAAAATCCCTGACACCACTCTGTCTTTGGTCTTTGTGGACTATCAAAAAACTGCAAATGGTAACATTGTCATTTTATTTCTCTGAATGCTCTATTCAGACTCGGTCAGTGGAACTTATGATGATACACGGGGCAACTTTTTGAGCAATGTTGCTTGGGCACTTTCCCATTGAGAATGAGCAACAAATTTCTATCTGGAATGTACTGGATACATTTTGGGCAATTTTATGAGATCCTCCAATCAGAATGTTAGCAGCCGATCACGTTTCAAACAAGATTGCAACCTCCAAAACAGGGAATTTACCTCATTTAATGCTTAAAATACCAACATGTGTCCAATTTAATGTGCATTGGCTGTAATTTAACCTGAAGTGGCGTAGGTGGTAGGGCGTATGGCATGTGAAAGTAGCTTTTGACGCAGGTTCGAATCCGCCTTTTGCCAAACTCGCTCTTCTCCCTTTTCCCATCACAAATCACAAAGCATTTTTATTTAATAAAAATGAAGAAAATATTTGAAAAGTTGAAATAAAGTGGTTAACCTAGGAAGTTTATAATAAAGTATTTATTGGGTTGGCAATATATTTGCTCCTCTCTGATTGGATGATGCCAACTGTCTGTTGCCCTAATTAGTTGCCCTGAGTCTCACCAGGTTGCCCGTTGACGGCAACATTGCTCAAAAAGCTGCCCCGTGTATCATCACCTTAAGAGTTATGAAATATCCCACATCTGCAGTGAATGGACAGCAGCATGAGATTAAAATGATGCCAGGATTATCAATCAAAAATGAGCAGCACAACAGCGCTGAAGGACAGGAATCATTTATTACAATACTGCACCTACTTTTCCTGCTTACAAATTGTGAAAGCACACTTGTTTACACAAGCAAAAGATGCTCTGAAACATTTATAAATGCTGCAACTCTCTGCAGCATGCTGTGAAGGTTGCTAGGCTACCCACTACAGCATGCCGCAGTGGTTGCCATGTTTACCTTGTATGTTGTGAGGGTTGTCGATGATGAAGTTTCCATTCCACACCACAGACAGATCAACAGGGAGATCGCTGATGTCACTTCCTTCATAGTTATACTGCAACACAAAAACACAAATTAGTGTAATGCAATTAAAACACGCATGAATTATTAAGATTTATAAATAAAATGAACAGTGTTTGACCATGCAAAACTTGCTAGCGTCATGCTAGATGGTTGCTTTAACATGCAAATATCCTGAGGTCACATGGGACTGTTCTCGACTTCTGCTCTGTCATAATTTGATATTATTTAGTTAGGAGCCGCTGCATGTGTACTGCACACAGCGAAGGGTTTACAGAACAATGTCCTTCTGAACTCGTGTCTTTGGTCACCCGGAGGAAAAGGCAGAAGAAATCAGCCCAAAAAACATCCGTCAGCAACAACCCTTTTCATCCGTACTCAACTCTTCCTCCCGGTCATTAAAGTTTCAGTGAGACTGTTCTCCCACTGGACATTTTCCCAAGACAAACAACTTCTAGTTCTTTTATTTAACATAATTGTTGTTTGCTCAAAATATTATAGGTCCAGAGAGGAGCTTCAGGTGTGTGTGTGTGTTTGGTTTTTAATGTGTTGCTATGCAGTTACTAGGCTGCTCTGAGTGTTTTGGTTGCTAGTTTTATGGTTACAGAGAAATCATTGCTTTTGAAAATACAATGGTTTTAACATGCAACATCATTCATAATCCATTTATTTCTGCAATGATGTCAGAAATTAAATATTGTACAATTGTATTCAACATGAGTCATAATTTACACTCATATATGTCACATTATGTTACACTTTATTAGATTTACATAGATAATCATTTATTAATGGTTTTAAAAATATTAAACCCTTTCACTCATAGAGGTCACTGCAGTGACCCAGTGACTAAAGTCCATTCAAAAAGCCATTTCCTTGGGTATGCATGGGTTTTGATTGCACAGTTGCACATCAACCACTACAGTGGACTTTAGTGCATCATCCTATACACTTCTACCCAGAAGCAAGCCATTCTGTGTGGATTTTTTTTTTCTCTAAACCAAGACGGCCAGTCAGAAATGGCAAGTAGCTCTGGAATGTCCATCCATTCCTTCTATCCTAGGAGACTGTTGCAGGTTTAAAAAAAAATAAAATAAATGTTGTAACATCTAAGGAGTTATATCTTTATTAAACTTTTATTTTTGTTTTGCAAAACAAAACAAAAATAATGACTTTATTCAACAATATCTTCTCTTCTATGTCATTCTCCTACGTTGTTTACCTTTGTTATTTTTTTGATTTTGCGCACAAACTTAAAAATGGTGGTTAAATTGGGGGATTAAAAAAAAATCTCAGATTTCATCAAAAATATCTTAATTTGTGTTCTGAATGTCCTACGGGTTTGGAACGAAATTAGGGTGAGTAATTACTGACAGAATTTTCATTTTTTGGGTGAACTAACCCTTTAATTTTAGATTGGGAGGAAATTCTGATTAATCATCTGTCCACTAGCTATATTTCAGCTACACTTCTACAGTAGCTGAATTCATACCATTACTGTGACTGTTGTTCTTGAAAATACTTCATCTGCACTAACTTATAAATGTATTTGTGTTATTAGAATGCAATTTGCAGTCACGTCAAAAAGTAATCTGATTACGTAATGCATGTCACTTGTAATGTGTTACTTTACTTGTTACATCAAAAAAGTAATCTAATCACGTAATGCACGTTACTTCAACGCTGCTCATTTCGGAGACTGAAAACACCTGATCGCTATTTTTTTCCACAGTCTGAAAACATCAATAGATCAATGTAGATTTCAATCTGAGGGTTTCTCAGAGAGGAGAGCTACAGTAGAAATTTGACCATTTTAAACAATCAGAATTATCAGCTAATAAGGGTAAATCAACACACTCTGGTGGTCTGGAGGGAGCATAAGCTTTATCTACAAAGAGTCTGAGTTGGGTTTCCACAGAGTTGTACCTCCACCAGATCTTTGATTGAATCACATCCTCATGTTCTGATATTAAAGACATGCAACGTTCAGCTTGTATGAAGTTCTTCGTCTGCTGGGCGAACAGGAAAAAACTCAATTGCGTTTGCAATAATTGAAGCTGCATTATTTTTTTGTATATATTTTATAGTTTTCATATGATTTTATGAGTATTACTGTGTTATTACTATATTATGTTTAATACAATATCTCTTCAGTTAAAATCAAAAACGCATAGTGTCCACTCATGTGAAAAACAAGGTCAGATCTTGTTTTTCATGCCCTGAGAGCAATCAAAATGCATAGGAAAAAAATCCTGACTGAGGTTGTCATAATTCATGCATGAAAGGGTTAATATATTAGAAAAATAAGGAATGTAGTCACGACGTCCCAGACCTCAGTCATAGATGAAAGACTACAGGAGAGCAGGAGGAATATTCATGTGTGTGTGTATCAGTGTTGGTGATGGTGAAGTCAGCAGGACTCACATGAGGAAACACACAGAGACACGTCTGAACCGCCGGAGAGAGCGACAGCATGAATCACTGAATAGAGATTAATGAAGGAGCACTACAGCGCTTCACCACAGCGCCGAGAGCGGCAACATGGAGGAATAAATAAATGAAATGCTTCAGAAAGAGAGCGAGAGGGATTCGGTACCAGTCATGCTCAGATAATTGGTTATTTTGAGAGAAGGCCTGCATTCAGTTGTTAGAAAGCAAAGCCCCATACCCTACACACACAACAGAGGTATCTAATCACTAACCTCATATATGCGATAACAGTGATACCTGTCTTAGTATAAAGCACACACTCATCTGTCATTCATTATTTCCATTTGCACTCATGAGATATGGATAATTAACAAAGCATTAATGATTTGGTCTCTCATTAGTTCAGATATGAAACATGATTTATGGTCTGAAAAAGAGCTCTGGTCTGTCTTACATGTATGTTATGGTAATTCATTCACCCTGCAGGCTGCAGACGTGCGATCGATTCATTTGGCGAGAGACTGACGAGTTTGAGCAGCCAGTTAACCTCTCACCGGCGTGGGTAGACGAGCGCTTGCCTAATTAAATAAACGAGAAATGACACGGCAAGGCTGAAGGGGACAGTGTGCTTGCGTGTGTGAGTGGCCTGTATTATATGATAATCACTGCAAAGGGTTTGATTTCATTTACTAATATATGTGTTCTATAAAAAGAGAACACAGACGCCCACAGCAGAACATGTGCTTCCTATTTCCTTGCCTCACCAAGATTATTACTGTTAACCAAAATCACTACAACAATAAATACCAGCAATGAATAACTCATTTAAAATTAAAATGGGAAAAAAATAATGCATGCATAAATAAATACATTAACGCATGGATAAATACTTATAATAAATACTGTAAATGCATAAATAAGTGCATTAATGCATACATAAATATTTTAAGTGTTTAAATACATAAATTCTGTAAGTGCATAAATAAATGCATTAATGCATGCATACTGTAAGTGCATAAACAAATAAATAAAAACATGCACAAATATTGTAAGTGCATAAATAAATACTGTAAGTGCATAAATAAATAAATGTATTAATGCATGCACAAATACATTAAGTGCATAAATAAATAAATGCATTAATGCATGCACAAATACTGTAAGTGAATAATAAATAAACGAATAAGTAAATGCATTAATGCATGCATAAATACTATAAATGCATAAATAAATAAATGCATTAATGCATACACCAATATTGTAAGTGCATAAATAAATAAATACATTAGACAAAAGCAATAATGAAAAAAGCAAAATGAAATTGAAGTTAAACTTAATACAAATGAAGTTACTACAAACTAGTGAACTTTTTTATAATAAGCCAAGTCATTGTCTTGCTTTTGTTTTGTTGGCCTGATCTTCACACCGTCACAGCAGTAATCAGACGGTTGGCGGTTCAAGTCTCACGTGGAACACTGAAGGATGTTGGTTTAGTGGCATTCAGCTGATGGCTTAATGATCTTGTCCTTCCTCTGACCCTGGCTATTGTGTCCTGGAGCAGGACCCTCACTGTGGGAACATGTCTCAATCCCCCTGATGCAAATATAAGGTCCAATGGGGTTCTATATAGAATCCTAGGGTTCTTCTTTTAAAGCCAAAATGGTTCTACATAAGGACAAATATCTTAAATGATTGCATAATACTTTCATGTTTAATGGATTATTTCAGATGTTTTCTAGTGATAAAGTATGTTTACAAGCTGTTTAATTCATAAACGTTCATTAAATATTAATAAAATAAAATATTAATAAAATATATAAACCTATAAAAAAATGATGGAACCCCTAAAATTTCTATATATGAAGTGCCTGACAGAACCGTTTAAGGTTCCATATACTGTAGAAACTTTTCTTCTAAGATTGCATATTATATATAATAAGAGTGTGTGCTCATATCAAACTCATCTCATTCAATCAGATTTAAAAGCCTTATTTGTTGCTTATTAAAAGATACACATAAAAAACAACAGAGTATAGAGTAAAAGTGCAAAATTAAATGTTGTAAATAGTCTTATATTGCTGTTGCCACAGCTTGTGGCTTATTGTTTTCCATCTATACGTCAGTTAAGAGAGAGAGAATAATGCATCATTCAGATTCATCTTCATACCATTACAACTACCATTGCAATAATAATTACTCTCAAGTCCCCGCATATTCAATTGTAAACTACTTCTCTTGAGTGATTAATAATTTAAACCAGGTCTATATCTGCTGTTCCGACACAGTGTCACACACAGACACACACTTTCTCTCACTGAAGCAGGTGCAGTGAGTTTCTAAAAGCCTCTTCTGCTCCTGAACGCCCCTGGCTACAGTCTCCATCTCTCCTCTTCCTCTCCTGCTTCATTTTTCTTTACCGTAGTATCTATTACTGCTGTGTCGCTCTCACACTGTAATTAATCATCATTTTTTATCTGTGTCTCCTCTAATTGGTTCCCATCAGAACTCTGCTGCACCTCACACACACACACAGATACATGCACACTCTCTCTCTCTCACACACACACACACACACAAACACACTCTCTCTCTCACACACACACACACAGATACATGCACACTCTCTCTCTCACACACACACACAAACACACTCTCTCTCTCACACACACACACACACACACACACACACACACACACACGCACACCTGCCACCATCATCAGCTGTACGAGAGCCGCTCTATTAGTTTCTATTCTCCGTTCAGCCTGTTTTCTGACAGACTGAAAGAGCTTCATAAAGGAAGATGAATTAAACACAATGACAGTCTGTACTGATATCGTACGTCAGTTTTACTGTCTTCATAAAACATTTATATTGTTACAAAAGATTTCTATTTCAAATAAATGCTGAACTTTCTATTCTATAAAAAATGTATCACGGTTTCCACAAAAATCTGAAGCAGCACAACTGTTTTCAACATTGATAATAATCAGAAATGTTTCTTGAGCAGCAAATCAGCATATTAGAATGATTTCTGAAGGATCATGTGACACTGAAGATTGGATTAATGATGCTGAAAATCACAGGAATAAACTCCATTTTATAATATATTCACATAGAAAACATTTATTTTAAATCACAATAACATTTCTCAATCTTACTGTTTTTACTGTATTATCGATCAAATAAATATTACAGCTTTGGTAAGCAGAAGAGATACAATGTCAAGAAATAAATTTGTGATTATCTAGCTTGACAGCCCTTCAAACCACATTTCCCATGAGCCTCTATCACTTCCTGCTTTCCATGTGCAGCTGTATCCAGTCAGAGGAATGTCAGCTGTGGTTTTCCCATGCAGCCGAGTGCCATCTCACGATCACAGCTCTGAGCGTCTGGATGTGGTTCAGACGCCACGAGGAAGGAGGCTGAAGAGGCGGAGTGTGTTTGTGTGTGACGCTGATGCAGTTTTTGGGTGCGTTCTGACCACTAGGGTGCAAGAAGAGCCTTCAGATGGAAACCACAATAACACAATACAACCGTATCATCCAGAGAGGAACACACAGCCAAACCCAGACAACAAGAAGAGCTCTTGTCCAAAAAAACACACCCATCTAGACAGGCCTGACTGTTTATAATGCTCAAAGTCTGCCAAATAAGTTTCTGCTTTCAACTAATGGACAGCAGGACGAATCCTTCACCATCTGTCCTGCTTCAACAAAACAACGAGACACAGTCTGCGTGTGTGTGAGTGTGTTTGGATATAAATACTGTTCTCCTCTGGCATTCTTCTTATTAGATCAATGCACCGGTTATTAAGTATGTTTGCAACAGTGTGTGTGTAGGAATAACACAAGTTCACTTTAAACTTTCCACTCTGGATAGATAACCAGAACACACACACACAAACGTAGATTAGCATTCTCATTATTGTATTGATCTGTTAAGACCCAGCACGCGTTATCAGGAGTGTCACATACGCTGGCGTGTCTATATGTACATGCATGTGTCTGATATGATCATGTGACAGGAGCTCAGCTCATTGATTCTAGACCATCATATTCAGACTAACCTTCCATCAAGGTTTCAATCAATGCAGCACTGCTGATATTAATGTGAAGATTATATCAGCATACAGCGATTAGCATGATGCTTTTCACTGAGTGACTCTATGCAAGGATGTGAACGCAAACACTAATGCAAGCTCTATTTCAAGTGTTGTTGCCACATGACATCTGAAATGTTTTGGACCACAGTTAACAACGCAAGTTCATGCTGCATTCTCAGCGCTGCCACACGAGGTGCTATAGTGGACATTAAACAGGCTTTCAATAGTTTTTAGTCAGTAAGACTTGTTTTTGAAAGAAGTCTCTTCTGCTCACCAAGGCTGCATTTATTTGATTGTAAATACATTAATATTGTGAAATATTTATACAATTTGAAATACCTGTTTTCTATGTGATTATATGTTACAATGTAATTTATTCCTGTGATGCAAAGCTGAATTTTCAGTGTCTATGGAAGTCCATTTCTGACACATAAGAAAAAAAAATCATGCTTTTGTAAATCATAATAAAATAAAAATTCCTAATTTCTATATAAAATGTCGAAATTATGAGATACGGTCATAAGATAAAAAAATTAATTATGAGTAACTATAAGAAAAAGCCAAAATTATGACATAAAAAGCCAAAACTAAGATAAAAAGTAATAAGTATAAAAAATATAATTTTTTTAAATATAAAAACAATTATTCTGTAAATTATATTTACATAAAATAATGTTTTTTTAATGTAATAATCATGATTTTTTCTGACTTCTGTCATAATTTTGACTTTTCTTCTCATATTTATGATTTACCAAAGCATGATTTCTTTCCTAATGTGGTGGAAATCGGCTTTCATAAGTGTCACATGATCCTTCAGAAATCATTCTAATATGCTGATTTGCTGCTCAAGAAGCATTGATGATTATTAATAATGTTGAAAACAGTTGTGTTGCTTCATATTTTTTGTGGAAACTGTGATACATTTTATTCTTCAGCCTTTATTTGAAATAGAATATTTTGTAACATTATAAATGTCTTTACTGTCACTTTTGATCAATTTAATGCATCCTTGCTGAAAAAAAGAAAAAACCATGCTGACCCCAAACTTTTGAATGGTCGTATATGCATGCTAAAAGTGTGAAATACTTGTCACAATAAACAGCTATTCTTTAAAGACAAGTGCTTGTCAGTGTAACATCGCTGTACGGAGTCTTGAAGACTCATGTGAGATGGTGTGTGAGACTCACTGTGGTTTTCTGGCATTGGATGCTGGAGCTGTTGAAGCGCAGCGCCGTCACACTGTACGTCTCGCCCTGGATGTGGAAGATGCACTCGTAGTTCCTCTGACCGGACTGAGGCTGCGGAAGGTTCCGGGCCGCAAGCGTGATGGGATTCGGGACGCCGACGGGAACGTAGATCTGTGTGGACGGCAGAATCTGTGGACAATCCTGTAAAAAAAAAGACGAAAATCTGTTATCATCAGCTTACTCAAACAGGGAAATTATTCTTATTAAAAAAACAAAACACAGGAAGGACATCGAATCATCAGTCGACCAGACCAGAGGACATGTTTGACATTTGGTTAAACAAGCCTGATGGGGAACATATGGAGCAACGTCACGCAAAGACCTGAAGGAGAAACGAGCTGGACGTTTATCTGGAGAACGTCCCAGAATACCTCACTTCTGAGTGTGTGTGTTTGAACACTTAAAGAATAAAACATGAGTCAAATCACACCAAGTCCCACACCACTTCTGTTCAAAATATCTAGTTTTGAGTCTCTTCTGCTCACAAGCGCTGCATTTATTTGATCTAAAATACAGTAAAAACTGTGAAATATTATTACAATTTAGAAAAGCTGTTTTCTATTGTAAAATAAGCACAAAGGATGGAAAAACGAGAGGACAGAAGACACTCCACAGACATACAAAAGCTCTAGTTATGTATAAACACCATAAAAACAGTGTTATAGATGTGAATGGTAGTAGAACTGAGAACTGATAGAGAGTAGAGGAAGTAGTTATTCTAATCTGATAGTGAATAAGATCTCATAACCTCTCTCTGAATGACGGCCTGATAAATGAAACTCTGAAATCAGTTCTTAATGCAGTGCGGCGTTAGGGAGCACTTATGAGTCTCACTGAGATGAAGAGGATAAAACCAAGAGCAGGAAATCACTGGATCCTCCAGGTGTCTAGACAGCAGAGGAGATTCCTCCTCAAACCAAAAGAAATTCTCCTGATGTTACTGATTTCATCTGTAAGCTGACAGTATTTTTGGTAACAGCGCTGGTTTCCTGTCTGCTTATTTAGCGTAAAGAGTGACCACAGAACGGCCGGTCAGCCACCCACACGCCTGTAACACAGATTTCAATCACAGCAACCTTACAGATGGAAATGAGGAGTGAGATGTTTAAGGCACAGGAAGGATGTTTGCTAAATAAGTGTTCAAAACGCTTCACCAGAATTTGTAGAAGGTCTTCCGCAGAAAGCAAGCCTTGAGCTCTAAATGTTCAAAAACAATCATGACTTTCAGGTGTTACTTTCAAATGTTTGAGATTTTGTTTTGAAAGAACTTAATACTTTTATTCAGCAAGGATGCATTAAATTGATCAAAAGGAACATTTATAATGTTACAAAAGATTCTATTTCAAATAAATGCTGTTCTTTTGAACTTTCTATTCATCAAAGAATCATGAAAAATAAAATGTATCATGGTTTACACAAAAATATTAAACTGTTTTCAACATTGATAATAATCAGAAATGTTTCTTGAGCAGTAAATCAGCATATTAGAATGATTTCTGAAGGATCGTGTAACAGGACTGGAGTAATGATGCTGAAAATTCAGCTTTGATCACAGGAATAAATTACATTTTAACATATATTCACATAAAAAACAACTATTTTAAATTGTAACAATATTTCACAATATTACTGTTTTTACTGTATTTCTGATCAAATAAATGCTGCCTTGGTGAGCAGAAGAGACTTCTTTGAAAACATTAAAAAAATAAATCTCACCAATCGCAAACTTTTGAACAGTAGTTTGCACACAAACACAATTATAAATATGGCAGCAAAAGCTGCTCAAAGATAATTGGTTTTACTTAAACTTACTTATCTTATCTCTCCCCGTAAAACATTCATATTTGTTCCAGTAAGTGGGGCAGAGCAACCTCACATTCTCACATCTTTCCAGCGGCCGAAGCACAAGCACCATAAAATCCAGTTTCACAACAGCTTTGTGCAATAAATGGAAAATGAGCCGTAATACGACTTCAAGAAGGCCATCAGAAACCAACTGATCATTCTCAAGTCAGTGTGCTGAACTAATTTAAATGTTTAAATTCAATTTATTTAAATTAAATGGCCTCATTTAAATATTTCTGTGTTAAATTGAATGGAAAGCAAACGTCGTTTAGATGTCAGAGCTCTTCTGTATGCGATTACCCATCTACACACTCTCCATCAGTCCAGACGCTGTTCCCAGAACACAAGACTCTATTAACAATGAGTTAGCATGTTACTAAACTAAAAACTTGATAATCTAAGCATAAATACAGAGCGCACACAGGTAAAATTGAATTACTTTTTCATATTAAAGAAGAAAATCAACATTTCTCTAGGCTCTGTCTGCTAATCTTGGATGAATTTTGCTGCCTTCAGGCTCCCTTGGGAAGTTCCTGCAAGTTTTGAAATTTGGTCAGTGAAAATAAAAGATTGCAATTAGCAATCTCTCTTTTCCAATAATTGACAAAGACAATATGCTTTTTTAGTGCTAATTCAACAGCAATGGGTGAGTATTTGGTGTGTAACTGATGTTTTGAGTATTTTATTCTTACACTGGCACAGAAAATTAATTAGTAAATGCAGTTGTGCTTCACAGGCCTGTCATCGCAAAATTCGAAAGAATTAGCAGTATTTTCTGTCAACTTCATAGCTATTCTTCATCAATAGTTTAAAATACGGTTAAACTTTATTTTACAGTGCCGTAGTTACATTGTAATTACTCATATAAGTACTGAGTACTATTAATTAACTATGTACTTACTATAGATTTACAGTAAGGGTTTGGTTTAGGGTTAGTTACTTGTAATTATGCATAATTTACTGTTATTACTATAGTAAGTACTTGTAGTAACGTGTAACAACAGCACAAAATAAAGCGTTACCTAAAATACTTGAATAAATGAATTGCACAGTCGAAATGCACAATTACAACTTATTTATTTGATCAATACCAATCAGCCGTTGTTAATGTTAACTAAAACTATTAAAAACCATTGTCAGTAACTGAAATTAAGCTGAAATAAAACAATACTAATATTAGATGAAAAACTTATAATTAAAATATTTTTTAGAAATATTACCTTGGCAACTAACTGAAATAAAATAAATTCTAAAACTAAAACTGAAATAAAAATTAAATAAAGCTAAACAGAAATAAAAAAACTAAAACTATTACATATTACAAATGCACAAAACAATATCTAAACAAGCTTAAATGAAAATTGAACGTAAAAATACAAGGTAATTAAAAAAAAGTTAATAAATAAAACTAAAACTGAAATAAAAATTAATTAAAGCTGTCATACTTATTCTCAAATTGTTAATGTTAACAACATCAGCATTGCGTGACTATGTATTTAGTGTGTATTAGCATTACCTGTAGATTTCAGTTTCTGTAGCCACTCCACAGTCTTAAGTCTTTTGCTTTTGACTACAGGTGAATCTCCAGTTGTCACTGATGATTGTCATTTAGACCTTTCTGGATTACAATCCGGCATCAAAATGATAAGTTTTATTATTGCAGCTACTGTGAGAAAAGGCTATAAAGCGTGACGTAGTGACACAAAGACGAACGGCTGCAAGCTCGAATTTCCAGCGGAAACCCACCAGTACCATCCGGATTAGGAAACATTATTACAAGCTTGCTGTTGTGAATCGAGCTAAGGTAAGGAGATAGTTTTGAACACTGGCTGGTTATGTACTTGCTCAAAAATTTATTTTGAATCATTTTTAATTAAAAAAAAAAGTTACAGACTGCAGCTTTAAAGCTAAATAGAAATTTTAAATATGAATAAATACTATAGTAGACTTTCCATGAGCCATGATTTACTAATTGACACAGATTTTGTTCAACTCCAAATGAACTCCGTTATTCATGTGAACACCTCATAAATATGATCATTCGCACTTGAATGTAGCATGATTCGTGATTCACCACAATGCATTCTGGAATAGTCTTTTCTGTGAAGGACACAATATGATTCCGCTTTAGAATTCACCAAAAACGAGTTATCTTTCAGGACAGCACAGAGCTGCTGCCTATCTTCTGGAACAGTCTCCGCATCCGGAGCGCCAATGAGGCCTAAAAATACAGTCTAGGTAGGCAGCAGCTCACCGGCGTTTGTAGCTGAGCTGAAGGGGAGACAATATGCTAAAAATAAGAAGTGATGCATATAAATATAAAAGTGACGGAAGGTGGGGAAAGCGTGAGAGAATGTGTGCTGGCCGCCAAGAACAAAGAAAGCGAAAGTGAGAGGGAAGACAAGAGAGGAAGTAATCAGTCTGATAAAGTCATTTCTCTGCACCTCCTTCTCTCTCTCTCTCTTCTCCTCCTCTGGTTTAATTATTCAAAGTGGATTAGATCTGTGCTTCAGCTGCCCCATGCATCCCAGCGATGAATATTACATAGTGGGGGGGGAGATAAAACAGGGTGGCGGATATGAACTGAGAAGAAAGGAGCAGAGCAGAGCAGAGAGAAAATGGATGAACAAAGACCAAAACAACAGGCTTGGAGCAGAGAATTGTGGGTAATGGGGTCAGGGGTGACATCAAAGGCCATGCGACCTGTTTTCAAGGTCTCTATGGAATGCATACGCTGTAATTAGTGCTGTGTTTCCCTGCATGTATATGATAAAACTCCTGAACATTCACTTCTATCGTCTTGACTTAAACCAGCTGTCACTTGTCATTTAGTTGTTCGCTCACTCCCAAGAAAAGAGGTCGGAAGATAAGAAAAAATCCTACACAAGGAATATCAGTGCGACGTGACAGGAAAAGTGAAGGAACAGACACCGTTAAAGCAAATCATATGTTAAAAATGAAGCGCAGACTCTTTCTGCCGCACTGATTCAATTTTTTTCCGACTCAAAGCCTCTGCTGATATATTCTTGCTTTATTCACTCAAATGATGAACAAACGTTCAGCAGAGACCTGCTCAAAACAATGAGCAACAAACTGCAACAAAGTGCAGAATACACAAATGTGTGTGCAAAGTTCTGTGCCAAATATGTAAGAAGTCAAACTTGGCTTTGGGAGGTAAATAAAATCACTGGTAACTTAATTAGCTTATTAAAATGGAAGGATCATGTGACACTGTGACAGTTTGTTGTGATTGGTCAAGCACTGCCAGCTTGTTTTTCGGAAATGCCCTGCCCCTTACCATAAACGTGAGTTTCCACACACTACCAACTCAACCAGACCCCGTCCCTTTTCCATAACCGTGAGATTCAACACACTACTAACTCAACCGGACCCCGTCCCTTTTCCATAACCGTGAGATTCAACACACTACTAACTCAACCGGACCCCGTCCCTTTTCCATAACAGTGAGATTCAACACTACTAACTCAACCGGACCCCGTCCCTTTTCCATAACCGTGAGATTCATAACCATAACCGTGAGTTCCATAACCTCGTCCCTTTTCCATAACAGTGAGATTCAACACTACTAACTCAACCGGACCCCGTCCCTTTTCCATAACCGTGAGATTCAACACTCTACTAAAAAACCGGACCCCGTCCCTTTTCCATAACAGTGAGATTCAACACTACTAACTCAACCGGACCCCGTCCCTTTTCCATAACCGTGAGATTCAACACACTACTAACTCAACCAGACCCCGTTTCTTTTCCATAACCTTGAGTTTCAACACTCTACTAACTCAACCGGACCCCGTTTCTTTTCCATAACCGTGAGTTTCAACACACTACTAACTCAACCGGACCCCGCCCCTTTTCCATAACCGTGAGTTTCAACACTCTACTAACTCAACCGGACCCCACCCCTTTTCCATAACCGTGAGTTTCAACACTACTAACTCAACCGGACCCCGTCCCTTTTCCATAACCGTGAGTTTCAACACTCTACTAACTCAACCGGACCCCGCCCCTTATCCATAACCGTGAGTTTCAACACTACTAACTCAACCGGACCCCGTCCCTTTACCATAACCGTGAGTTTCAACACTCTACTAACTCAACCAGACCCCGCCCCTTTTCCATAACCGTGAGTTTCAACACTCTACTAACTCAACCAGACCCCACCCCTTTTCCATAACCGTGAGTTTCAACACTACTAACTCAACCGGACCCCGTCCCTTTTCCATAACCGTGAGTTTCAACACTCTACTAACTCAACCGGACCCCGCCCCTTTTCCATAACCGTGAGTTTCAACACTCTACTAACTCAACCAGACCCCGCCCCTTTTCCATAACCGTGACTTTCAACACACTACTAACTTAACCAGACCCTGCCCCCTTTTTTGTGTATGTCTTGGGCAGGGATTACTTAAATAAGGAATACCGGTCTGTGATGTGTTAGTTCCTGAATTCAAGACTATTGATCCAGCTGACCAATCAGAGCACATTGTGCTTTCAGAAGGAGGGGCTTCATAGAGACAGGAACTAAACAGATTATTACTGACAGACTGGGAAGAGAGGAGCTGCAACAATGTCAAATATGTGAAAAAAAAAAAAAGAACATTCAAGAAAACCTGTTCTAGCAGGGCCCAAAAACAACATCAAGACTTTGTAAATGGGCATAATAGCTCCACTTTAATGATAATAATCCTGGTTGGTATCTGCCGTCTGGGTTCTGAGCGGCTGTGGAATCATCTAGAACCTGATTTATGTGCACGATGCTTGTGTGCTGTCAGCAGCTGGTACGAGAGAAACTACAAGCAACCACAGTACGACGGTCGTCCAGCTGGCACAGACGGACGCGGTTACACACGCCAACGCCTTTCCTTCCGCGCCCCTCATTTTATTTTCCACCTCTCCTCATTACGGCTCTTCCCTGCTTCTGAAAACTGTCTCACTCTCCACCAGAGCGTTTGTGAAATACATGGCGTCACATCTATAATGTAATCTCCCACGTTAGTGCCAGAACTTTCTCACTCCCCTTATTTCACTCACACTTTCTCCCTCGCACACATCTGGAGTCTATTAGAGGAAACGAGTGTTTCATCTGCTCTCCTACAGGCTTTTAAAACACAGAATTATGGGAGATTCCCAACGGACTCGCATCAGCCAATGAGTGACCGGCTCCGTCAACATGATGACTGGACTCTCTCGTCTTATCTCACTCGGTTCAGTACAACAGATCAAGTTTCTCATGAGTGAAAATCTGAGGACAGACATGCAGGAGGAGAAGGAGGAACCATGACCAATCACACGAGAGAGATAAACACGCCGGATAGTGTCCTAACCAGCTGGGATGCATCAGATTTCCAGTGTCAACTCAGTGAAAGCAGGAACAAATCAATGACATCTCAGTCAATCAGAACATATTTGATTTTTAAACTCAACGTGAAATGTAGTTTGCAACCCCTTATACTTGCATTGTGCAACACTTGTAGTGTGATGCATTTACAACTGAAACTGGATATTTAATGAGTAAAAAAATGGACAAGGCTTGATTTCATCCATCAGATTTGATTGGATTAATCGTGAGGTATTTTTCCCATTTACTCTCTTAATACATGTTGTACTAAGTAAACAGAGTCATTTATTTTTAATTTCATGTTGATTTTTACATTTTCATAAAGAAATTTGAGGCTGTTCGCAGAAAAAAAAAGAAAAAAGGATGAGTGTAATATAAACATCTACAATAATTATTAAAGTTTAATGATTAGTTACACTACCATTCCAAAATAATAATAAATATTATTTATTTAATACAATAATTCAAATGAATGCTGTTCTTTTGAACTTTCTATTCATTAAAGAATGCATCACAGTTTCCACAAAAATATGAAGCAGTCAACTGTTTTCAACATTGATAATAATCATAAATGTTTCTTGAGCAGCAAGTCAGCATATTAGAATGATTTATGAAGGATCATGTGACACTGAAGACTGGAGTAATGATGCTGAAAATTCAGCTTTTATGACAGGAATAAATTAGAAACCAGTTATTTTAAATTGTAATAACATTTCTCGGTTTGTACTGTATTTTTGAGCAGAAGAGACTTCTTTCAAACACATTACAAAATCTTACAGACCTCAAACCTTTGAACAGTAATGAGCAGAAATTTTAGGAAGTGATGCGTTTCTCACCTCTGACATGTTCACACGTCCCTCCTGGAAGGAGCAGTCATTGGCGTTCTGCGTGCACAAATGTCTGTATTTACACCAGTGACACGGGAATGAGCCGTTCACACAGGACAAGCACCTGGAAGAGAACAGACAGAGGTGAGACGCACAGAATCAACCCCAGAAACACACTATACAGTAAGAATGCACACCGCTCCGTGTATTTTGACCTCACACGCTCTCATTCTGCCCATGAAACTGTGTGAAATAATCTCTCATTCCCTCACAAAGACCCACTTTATTAGGTGTCTCCGGTTTAAGAAAGAAAGTGATGACAAAAGAAAGAGAGCGATCAAAGAGACGAGGATTTCCCATTAAAACTTGACAAGAGTAGATAAGAAAAGAGAGAGAGACCAAAAAAATAAATAAATAGCGCACTGCCTACATACGCAGCTGAAGCAAACTAACTATAACAGAAGCTTTTACCTTGATTTGGATCATTACAGATGACAACTCAAAATACACTGCACACACACAAGTGTTAGTGAAAACAGCTCATTTTTAATCAGATTGAAGGATTTCTCTCAGCTGACTCTCACAGACACTCTGAAACCATCTGAGGCTTCTGACTGCAATACAAAGTCATTTGTTTCAATTATTCAGTATTAAGTCGAGCAATTTGTTCACTCAGTGACATTAATTGATGCTTTAGGACAAAGAGCGCTGACCTCATAATGGTTTCAAGCACTGGTTCTAATTGACCAATCAGCTGCAGCATTGAAAGCAGCTGTCCAATCAGAGTTGAGAAATGATTGCTTAATGAAATCTGGAATCTTAAAGGCCGCATTTACACTGCAAGTCTTAATGCACAGATCCGATCTTTTGACCATATCCAATTTTTTTGGATGACGAGCTTACATTTCTTTTAAAAGTGACCTGTATCGGATGTCTCCTTTTTACACTGCACTTGGCGAAACGTACCAAAAATAGCGTATATGACATCACAAATTAATTTCAATGGTACATTGCGCTTAATTTATTGACATGAATTCATATAAAAACCATTTTAATGCAACAGTTACATCCCTACATAAAAATAATACAAATTCTTCACGACAGTATAGCCTACATACGCAGCTCCGCTGGAAGCGTGCGAGTTGAATAATAGGTATTTATTAAACATGTCTTCTGGGTTCGAATCCGCCGTCCTATACTAGGTTTTTTTAGTCATTAAAACCAATGCGTTCATCAGTGATTGTATATCAAGGGCAGGTAGGCTACAAGTTTGTTTGCTTTCTATTTTGTGGTTTCAATGGAACGAATAGTTAAGAGTCTCCACAACGGGACTGAAGTGCGCGTACAATGCACGAGCCGTCGTCACTGACAACAGCGGCAACGAGCCCTCAGTGTGATTTCAAGAGCAACACATTTCAACGTCAGATCATCTTTTATTTAACACAAACAAATGAAATTAATAATCTTCCAGTCAACTAGAGATGTTCCGTTTGTTATAGGAATGTCTTGTACCGCGAAATGTTAAAAAACCCACACTTTTCAATGACGCAGGAGTCGATCTGTCCGCTTACACTGCAGGTGCAAACGCAGGTATCCGATTCATATCTGATTTATAACCACATATGAATGAGGCCTGAAACCGATCTGTGAAAATCGAAATCCATGCGCTTTTTTCCTGCTAACACGGTCGTGACTTATATCCGATCTGTGCCACATGGGAGGAAAAAAATCGGAATTGGGTCACTTGAACCATGCAGTGTAAATGGGGCCAAAGAGAGCAGCATTCACAATGCATTTAACCTCTGATTGCGTTATCAGATAAATCAGAAAAT
>RJVU01003594.1:174742-189714 GCA_003731715.1 Anabarilius grahami | reverse complement strand
AGTGAGAAACAATGATAGAAGGATGAAGACGAGCACAGATGAAGAACAGATGGTGAGATAGTGAGGTTGGAAGGGTCAGGTGTGTGTGCGTGTGTGTGTGTGCACGTGTTTGTTTTTCTATCCTGGTAGGGACCTAAATTGAGGTCCCCATGAGAAAACAAGCATATAACATCATACAGAATGAGTTTTTTTGTTTTTTTTTATGTAAAAATGCAGAATGTTTTCTGTGATGGATAGGTTTAGGGGTAGGGATAGTATTAGGGGATAGAATATACAGTTTTTACAGTATAAAAACCATTACATCTATGGAGAGTCCCCATAATGACAGTAAACCAGACAAGAAAGAGTGAGTGAGTGAGTGAGTGAGTGAGTTTAGGGTTCAGGGCACATAAGCTATTCTCTGAAATCAGTTCACCATATGCAGCCTGTCAGCGTGTTTGTGTGCACGAAAATGTACAGTGGAAAATAAAGAAAACGAATATGCAATAAAGACAACACTGTTTGACGCAAACTCAATATTAATTTGTCATTTTAATACTTTGAAACTCATCATGTAACACACACACGCTGGCGAACAGCCGTGAGCAGCGTTTATCTGATATTAAGCATGTTAAACTGCACCCTGCAGCCAAAACACACACAAATGAATTCAAGATAAATGACAGACACACACACATTACACAACAACACCTGATGATAGTGTGTCAAAACACACACACACTCTCTCAATCTCAGACATGAGGAAAACTCAGCGCCTTAGGCTTCAAATGTCAATCAAACATGTGACACGATGATGATGCGTGTATGTGACATGAATAACACACACACATGGGTGATCTCTATATCAACCACTATATCTCAGATAAAACAGAAACTCAAAGCTATCGGCTGATATGGGAAATGGTTGCATTGGAGTGTTTTTGCAAACTTTGACAGTCATAGGGTTGGGCGACACACACAGGACATGTTTTTAGAACATCTCAAATATAATATATGTATATATAACAATATTTAATATATATAAGGTTCCACTAAATTTACTTATATTAATCCAAACTGGTAGCAAATTTATACAGGTAGCAGAGTCACACACATATGCATAAACATGATCAGACAAAGAGTGCAGGAGAAGGTACCATAATATAACAAACTCAATCAAGATAAATAAATCAAACACAATTGAAACAAACAAACTAATAATGACGGTAACCAAGGAGACAAACAAGTGGTGGGAATCTGGACAAGGAAGACACGTGACAAATTAAAACAAACTGAAAGTCTATGAAAACTAAGACAAACCAAACTGTGACTGTGACAACTAGAGGAGCATGTCCTGTGTGAACGGCCCTTAAGTGCAGAAATTAGAGGGATCTTTCTCTCTTCCATTACTGTCAGTGGGTTTCAGTAAAAACATCAGACCCTACACACACACGATACCCCCCCCCAAAAAAAAAACACAACTGAAGTTCTTAATTGCAGTAAGACTGGATGATTCACTCTGTGCTGATATGAAGGATTATGGGATTAACTTTGCTCCAGATGATCAATGATTTGATTAGACAGAACAAAAAGGTTAAGACTCTAAAACGCACAGGCTTAAACACACGCTCCTGTGTGTCCATGTGATAACCTCCATCACACATTCACACCATCACAGCTCCTCTTTATTAAACCACAATTCTTTCATTCAACTTAAATCATCTATTAAAGAGCTCATATTCTACACCTGTAGAATTTATTTTATTCCCTGCAGTCCATTTATAATGTTAGTCAAGGTCTTTTTTTACTGTATATGTAAATGACCTCTGATATACGATTCATTAACCTCCACATTCCTGTATATTTCACACTGCTATTTATCAGCATGATTCTGATATGTAACTGTGGGTGTTCAAACACTACAAAAAAAATGTCTCTTACTTAGTAGTTTTGCTGTTTTTCCAGTACACGAATTATACGTTTGGAATTATCAAAGATAAGTTTAAGTTTAAAACAAGAATGAATATCTACAATGGGGTCAGAAAAATAAACTTAATTCAATGGGAAAACAAGAATATTTTTTCTAATTAGCAGAAATCACTTAGACACTGTGAGAACAGAGCTGATGTTGCAATGGATATTATGAGAAAACGAAAGTGTTCCCTTTCAATACGGTTCACTCGCATTGCATGTTTTGCTGACACTAATAGGGAAAACTCCTCTTTTCTCCGAACCCGAAGCCCGATTGGTTCACGTCTGTGCAACTGCACAGACAAATAGCATTTCAACCCGCCAAAAAGGGCAGGGTTGACTGCCTATATCAGTCACACTGGAACGCCATCAGATCAGAATCTTTTTCCTTCAGCGTGAAGATAAACTAATTTACGTTTTCACAAGAAGAGCTTTCCTCCTCCTCTTGATGCTTTAACAGGTGCTGCTCTCCCACTCCAGCGTGAGATACAGCCTGTAGCACATCAATCATTCGCCACTTGACTCCGGGCATGGCAAGGAAGATGGCAGCTTCTGGTCCATTCTTGTTCTGAGATGCCTGAAATCGCACCCTCATTCAGAATGATAACCCCTGGGGATTGATTTATATTGGTGGATCTGAAAGACGCTTACTTTCATATCCAGATAGTCCCCCCACCACAGACCGTTCTTGAGATTCACATTCAAGGAGGTGGCATACCAATATACAGTCCTTCCATTTGGACTCTCTCTAACGCCGCAAGTGCTTAGACACGCCTCTCTCCCCTCTGAGGCAGATGGGACTCCGCATACTCAACTACCTCGACGATTGGCTGCATTTAGCTCAGTCGAGACAGGAGCTATGCGCTCACAGATCCCTGCTACTCAGTCATCTGAGTGACTTGGGATTCTGAGTCAACTTTAGCAAGAGCTCGCTGCTCCCCAGCCAACAGATTTTGTTCCTGGGGGTGGTATTCGATTCAGCCCAAATGCAGGCTCAGCTCGCTTAAGAGCACGCACTGAAATTCAGGAGCATGGCAGCCTTGTTCAACTTGGGGTCTCTTCTCCCCCTTAAGTGGTTTCAAAAGCTGCTGGGCCTTATGGCGGCAGCTTCCTCAGTAGATCCGCTAGGCCTGCTCCACATGTAACCACATCAGCTTTGTTTGAAAGGCCATGTTCCACTCCACATGTGGCACACGGGCTAGCACCTTCTCAGATTGACCAACGGCTATGTCAAGGCCTTGGTTGGCTATGTCAAGGCCTTGGTCCCCTGGAAATCGCCCCGTTTCTAGCAGAACATGATTATGCTGGGCTCTGTTTCCAGAAAGAAAGTGGTGGTGACGGACGCCTCCAAGATGGGATTGGGCACCCTGTGCGATGGCAGAATAGCCTTCGGCTCATTGGAGACTCCCTTGATAAATTGGCACATCAACTGTCTAGAAATGATGGCGGTAATCTTGGCCTTCAAGGAGCTCTGGACGGAACTCAGAGATCATCATTTCCTGGTCCGCTCAGACAACAGGATGGTGGTTGCCTTCATAAACCACCAAGGAGGTGTCAGGTCTCGCCCTCTTCACAGACTGGCAAGCCACCTTCTCCTATGGGCACAGGAGAACCTCCGCTCACTGAGGGCTCCTTGAACACAGGAGCGGACATGTTGTCCAGAGGCGGACCACCACCGGAACAATAGAGACTCCACCCCCAGACAGTGAACGCAATAAGGCGCTCCTTCGGTCATGCAGATGTGGATCTCTTCGTGAAGGAAGGACTCCCACTGCCAGACATATTTCTCGAAGCANAGACTCCCTTGATAAATTGGCACATCAACTGTCTAGAAATGATGGCGGTAATCTTGGCCTTCAAGGAGCTCTGGACGGAACTCAGAGATCATCATTTCCTGGTCCGCTCAGACAACAGGATGGTGGTTGCCTTCATAAACCACCAAGGAGGTGTCAGGTCTCGCCCTCTTCACAGACTGGCAAGCTACCTTCTCCTATGGGCACAGGAGAACCTCCGCTCACTGAGGGCTCCTTGAACACAGGAGCGGACATGTTGTCCAGAGGCGGACCACCACCGGAACAATGGAGACTCCACCCCCAGACAGTGAACGCAATAAGGCGCACCTTCAGTCATGCAGATGTGGATCTCTTCGTGAAGGAAGGACTCCCACTGCCAGACATATTTCTCAAAGCAAATGGATGTGCTGACACAGAAATGGCCTTGCCTGCACCTTTATGCTCCTCAGGTGGATCAGGGAAGAGAAACATTCAGTCCTTCTGGTGGCACAACACTAGTGAAACCAGCCTTGAATTGATGCAGCTGCTGTCAGCACCTCCATGGCCCATTCCCCCAAGGGGTCATGAGAATGGCGAGGTGAGGGCCCCCTCCAAAGGGCGCCTTTATGCCCAGAAATGGTCTAATTTCTCTAGCTGGTGCTCAGCTCAGAATTTAGATCCCACTGATTGCGAGATCATGTCAGTTCTCACATTCCTGCAGGAACTGCTGGATGGTGGACGTGCACCCTCCACGCTTAAAGTGTATGTGGCATCCATCACGGCGAACCGCACTCCGATGGCTGGCCAATCGATTGGGAAACACGACCTGGTCATTCGGTTTCTCGGAGGGGCTAGGAGGTTGAATCCTCCCCGCCCTTGCCCGGTTCCATCTTAGAACCTCTCCACTGTGCTCAGGGCTCTCTGAAGGCCCTCATTTTGAGCCGCTCGAGTCAGCTAACCTTCTGTCCCTTTCTCTCAAGACTGCTCTCCTGCTGGCTTTAGCATCAGTCAAGCAAGTTGGAAACCTACAGGCTCTACCTGTGGAAACTTCCTGCCTGGAGTTCGGCCCTAATGACAGTAAAGTGGTCCTTAGGCCAAGAAAAGGTTATGTGCCAAAAGTGCTTTATACCCCATTTAGAACGCAGGTGATTGTGCTGTTAGCTCTTCCGCTCGCGGTTGGTGGAGGACTTGTTAGGAGTGAGGGCCCACTACACTAGAGATATGGCCCCCTCTTGGGCTTGGTCCAGCAGAGTCTCTATTGCAGACATCTGTGCGGTGGCCGGCTGGTCCTCACCATCCACTTTTATCAGATTTTACAACCTGAACAACCTTGTAGCACAGCGTGTTGCATTGTGTTCCCCATAAGCATCAGCAAAACTGACGCAATGCGAGTGAACCGCATCGAAAGGGAACGCTCTGGTTACTCACGTAACCCTGGTTCCCTGAGATAATAGGAACAAGAATTGCATAGCTGCCAGCGAGCCATGCTAGGAGCTGGTCAGTTGAAAGATTCTGATCTGATGGCATTCCAGTGTGATTGATGTGATCCAAAACACAATTATGAACCTTTAAAATAGCATTTTAGGGGCACTTTAAAATGCTGTCTGACTGAGGAGGAAGTTTTGAGTTTGATTCCCATTCCGAGTGTCATCCAGATGTCTGTAATCTGGAGAGCTGTAAGAGCTGAGGGTGTCCTATTGTGCGGTGGTTAGCCCGAGGCTGAGCGGAGCGGACGGCGAGAAGAGACAGGCTATCAAACACTTTTTAATTAAGTGCTGGAGAACAAGGGGCCAATGCTAAATTACTCTGTCAGGGCTTTAAATGGAGCTTGCGCTTTTGCTGAGCAGCGCCTCAGACTCTCTGCCAGATGTTTTCATTATCCTTCGAAAAGTGAAGGAACAGGAAAAATAGAAACCGACAGAACACAAAGAGACAGAGAATAAAGGACTTCTTGTATTTTGCGGGCATATTCTTACTGTAGACACCATAATTTGCAAACTTCAAACAATGTCACTGTAGTCTCAAACACTCACATATAATGTCAAAATTCAAAATCATTAAAAAAAAGTTAATTCTTCCTTTAAAATTGTAGTTTTAAACAGTTTTTACACAGGCTTCTCCACTCCTTCCATCTGTCGCAGGTCAGTCAAACAGATAGTCCCACCCCAAACTCATGTGATTGGATGATTTAGAAGTGGACATGTGCATATGTGTTTATCTTCATTTTATGACTGCATTAAACATGGCTCATCAGTTCTATAATCATTCACAGAATGGGAAACACACACTGAAAATTAAAGAGCATAGCAAGACATGAATATGTATTATATCAAAGCAGATTAACTTTAAACATCACACTTTACATAATATCATGAGTTTGTGATGATTATTATTGATGATGTGTCCAGCAGTGATGTTTTATCTGGATTCAGAAGTGTATGTTCAACAGAAAATCCATGGAGTCTCATGTGACTTATAGAGCAGATACACACACAGCTGCATTACAGAGGTAGGTGTGTGTGTGTGTGTGTGTGTGTGTGTGTGTGTGTGTGTGTGTGTGTGNGAGAGAGAGAGAGAGAGAGAGTACACTAAAACATCAATAATCAGATCAGATGACACTGTAATGTACATCATCGCATTGATCTCTCACTGTATGGTCTACATGTGTGTGAGAGACTAAAATAACTCTATACTCCATAACACACACATAAATGACAGATAGATCAATGAGGAAAAGCCTGAAGCATTCAGAACAGTGCTTGTTTAAGAAAAAAAAAAAGTTCATAAATGAAAATTATGTCCATTTTGTATTTTATTATTTCCGTTTCAAATATCAAATAAGTACAATCACCTCACAATACAATAAACATCCTGATGCACCACGATTCAAAACACTGCAATGCATGATTATATCATAATTGCATTAAGATTGAAACTACATCAAACAAATGAGAATTAAATTAATTGTACAGGCATTCTCAATGCCAAATACTTTTACAGGTTTGCTGTTTAACCCTCCTTTTGTGTTCGGGTTAATTTGACCCACATTTAAACTTGAAACATTAGTTAAACTAGTTCTTTGTGAATATCTGTGACTTTTTCCTCATTTAAGGTCATGAATGTGTGTATGCAAAGTTTCGACACATGGATGTGTTTTGGAAAGGCTGTGGAAATTTTGGTAATTAGTTAAAATAAAGTTTTTTATGCAATTCATCAAAAAACAAGAACAAGGTAACACTTTACCATAAGGTCTCATTAACGAACATTAACTAACAATGAGCAATTCATGTTACAGTATTTATTAATCTTTGTTAATGTTAGCTAGTAAAAATTCAACTGTTCATTGTTAGTTCAGGTCCATAAAAGAGGATGTATGTAGAATTCAGAAACCCTTGTTATTAGCGACACCTGTTGCCGTTAAGTGAACTGCAGCCAGAACTTATTGTTTGTGCATACGTAACGCACAAAAGACTGAACGTGATTCAAGACCCTGATATACTCATGGCGAAGTTCTTTTTTGTTCTTTGCTTAGAAGTTAAAAGAAGTTGATAATACATTTGCAGCAAATCGATATGTTGTTAACGAACATCCTGACACTGTACACACTGCTGAGAGCGACGTTTAGATGAATATGTAAATATGTGCTGTGCACTTTCCTCTCAATAAAAACACACAACAAAAATTACAGCGGTGAGAAAACAGCAGTTAAGAAATCATCTGATCATAGCGATGTGGATATGTTTGCAGCAGCTCTGCGATTCACCGGCATCATGTCGACAGATTAGGTAATTAAAATGACACTAATGATAGTTTGATTATAAAGTACATTTGAGACTATAGACTATATAAAGTGAATTAATTGAAGTTTGAATTAATCCCTTTTCTTTGCATGACACATTGACATTATAGTTAGTGGTTCAATGGATCACAAAACTCACAGTTCGGATCATATTACAGTTTTTGAGCCACGGATAGGATCATTTTTTGGATCAGCAAGTAAAAAAAATATTTTGGGGGTGAGGGTAACTTTGCTTTCCATTTATTATTTAAAGCACACTTTAAGTACTCAGATACCACAGCAAAAACTACTAGCCTTTTATTAGTTAGGCTAATTAGGCTAAAAACATTATTAAAGGCAAGTGAACAGTCAGTAAAAAATAAGAACAAATACACAAATTAAAGCATAGATAAATACAATATAGCCTAACAAAGTTACAAATAAAGTAAGGTCTAACTGTAGTATTCATTTCAGGTACAGAAATGTAATAATTAAATGTAAAATAACACTATGTTCACTATAAATGTAATATAGATTCATCTTTGTTAAAGCTGTGTTTAGCAAGTATTTATAGGCTGCTGTCACTTTAAGACCGAATGCACAGATCCAAAATAAGGATACACATTCTTCTCTTGATCTCTTTACGAGAATAGTTGCAGATACTGGTATTTTGACATAATTTTGTGTGTGTACCGTACGTGTCCATCCAAGTGCAAGTAGACGCGAAAGAGGAATTAATTCAGAGTTCGCTCGCTATCTGAAACGTGCCTCTGGTGAGTGCGGCTGTGCGTGGGAGTAAATTCTCTTTTGCCTCTTCTAGCGCTGGAATGTTATAAAATCTATTGAATGTGCAAACTAGCAAAACAACACACGTGCAAATTATAAACTTTCAGTCTCGTTTATAAAACTTTCAGTAGATTTCATCCTAAAAGTGTACGTACGTGCAAAAGCTAGACCCCTCGTACGCACAAAAGTTTTTTAGATTTACGATACCATGTGTAAGCCACAACCTGCGCAAAAATCCCTTTATAAATCCCAGTCAGCGGAAGATTGTGCGTACGTGCATCTCCACTCTGTCTCCTCCCTGAAATCACCATATATGGAGCTTACAACGCCTAGTTTTACTATGCATAACCTCATCTGCATATCATTTCCATGCATGTTCCCATCTACGTGACACCATGGTTAACACCGTCAAAGGCATTAACATTAACCTAGACATTAGAAAATATTAGATTGTAATACACATTGATAAAAAAATCATCCAATATCCTCTTTATGTTTTAGAATAAATATATCAAAATATCCATAAAAACAAAATTGTATAAAATACTTCAGATAAAGGTTTTAGAATAGGGTTGATTCATTTATTTCCACGGGCCAAATAGTATTTTAATTGTTTTAAACAATTCGAATCAAATGTATGCAGTTTTGCTGATAAGGTGAACATATCTTTTAGGATGTTTATAGGCTATTTTTAGTGGAAACAGATAGGCCTACTTTTTTTTAATGCAGTGTAAATACAATTGTCTGTCTCAGCGCGTCACTGACAAAGTATTTTAAAAAGGAAACGTCTAAATCTTACCGTTTTCCTCAAATTATATCCTTCAAATACAGTGGTAATTGTTTGAAGATGCCTTCACAATCAACACCCCCGTGCAGCTGCGGTTGTACAGAAAGCTATTATCATTGAACCTATTCAAACTGGACAACGGACCGTTCGACCACTGAATCCAGTAATGTCTTCCATAATATCGAAGCAAGTGTGCATCATCGTTCTCGCTAAAATATTTTGTCATAACATATGCAGTTTAGTTTAAAGAGGAATTATTGTGCTAGTAGCGCTCATCGCTGTCATTAAAACAGCGTGTCACAGGAAAAGTGATCGAAAGTAGCACATCTACTATCTAAATTCAGTCATTCTCCGTAATGGCTGCGTAGTGTAATTTCAGTGCTTATCGCCATTAGTGAAAGTGTAATATTAATGTAAATGTGTATATCAAAATGAAAACGTGAGTTTCCATGCGAGTTTAAATCATTCTTTTATTTATTTAAACTGTTATTGTGAACATGCACTGTATTTATGTTTATGACTCATAATGAGGATTTAAAGTGGTTTTCCTTCATCTGCCGTCAGTCCCTCAGCTCACCATCAGTGTCGCCAAACTGCTCTGTCTCCAAAATGTTCGTACGCATGGGTCAGCATTTCCGTGGAGGTGCGCAAATTTTCCCATCAAATTTGTTTTATAAATCACAATTTATGCGTAGTAACTGCCGTACACCTCTTTCAGGGCCTGTTTTGTGCGTACGCAATGGTTATAAATGAGGCCCCTGGTCCATACGCAGGGGCATCGCGAGAGAATTTTGAACGCAGGTGCTGAGGGGGTGCTATATCATTGACAGGGGGAGCTGGGCAATTACTTGTAAATATGTGCAAAAACTTACATTTTTTATATGAACAATAAATATGAGGAAAACCCACACACTCGATTTTTATTATTTTATTACTACATGATTATTTGACTCAGCACAATTTAAATACATTTTTTTTATTTTATGAAATTAAACAAGCACATAGCTAGATCAGTCAGTTCCCAAAGATTTTTATTATTATTTTTTTTTGCCTATATGTCTTCAAATGTTGGAGACAGGACAAAGATCTCTCAAATACAGAGAGGAGTTTGTACAAGTCAATGAACGCATCTTTATATGGTCCAAAAAGTAAATTAGTGTTAATTGCAAGGAGTGTGGAAGCTAAAGTATTAGTGCGCTTAGGTAGGAGGTGCACGCTCTCACTCTCTCTCTCTCTTTTTTTTTGTCAGCGTCGGCAACTTCATCTTTGCAGCCGACACTGACTCAGAAAGCACTATAGCTTAAATGTTTTAAATAGTTTAAAATGTGTTCTTTTCACCCAACATATTCATAATCATTACTTTTGCTGGTGCTTTGCAGCAAGATTTATGTGCGAGCTTGAGCACGGAATGTGCTATATCACGCCTATAGCTATATAGATAGGTTATTAAAGGATGGTTTAGTAGGCTATTATTATATTAATTAATTTAATATAAACATGCAGGGATGGGCAAAAATACATCAAAATGTATTTTAAAATAAAATACCAAAATACAGCAGTCGCACCATGTATCAAAATAAACTACTGTATTTTTGTATTTTAAAAATACTAAAAAATACTTTTACAAGGGAGCATGAAATTTCTTCGCAAACAGAAATTAACATCAATTGGCCTATTTGATCTATCCCTTCACCATTACACTGATAAAGAAAACAATGTTTGATAGCAACAGCTTTTCTCTGCCCGAGTCATGCAATAAATCTGACGCAACCAGTTAAAGGCACAAATATGTAGAATTTTTAGATTAAAATATCCAAAAACCTCTAGAACAATGTTATTTTTTTTGTTGACTTGTGTACTTACATTATCCCAAATGTTTCCAAGAATGTTTAAATCCAGAGAAATAAGCAATTTTAACCAGGACACAGACCGTGTCCGTGTGTCGCCTATCAATAACATCATTACCCTCGATTTCCGGTTTTATTTTGTCGAAACCATGGAAACATCAAAGACACTTTAGTACTGTATATTATGTGTGTTATTAGACAGGGGGGCAACAGTTTGGATGCATTCATCGACAGAAAACTCATCATGTTATATAGCTTAACACATTAAGGGCCAGATTTACTAAACGGGGCAAATTAGCGTGAGAGCGCAATTCCACAAATGTACCGATGGGAGTGGCAAGTTTTGCGTGTGATCTACTGCTGACATGCAAATTAAAGATCACAGATGCAGTCAAATCATTTACATAATGACTAACGCAATCTACCAAGAGCAGTGCAAATTAGAGTTGGGTCGCAAATAAACAGAGCTGATGCTGAAGCTCTCATCAAGTGCGAGTATACACAGGCGCAACTTAACATGTAATCTGACAAACACGTACACATATATAATATCGTTTGCCAAGCCATGTTGGCCTATAGGCAACATAGCTAGGCAAACAATATGTTCGGATAACGTCAAACTCTGGCATTTCAAAGAAATTAATAATCTTCCTTCTACCACGCGCTCTCTGCGCTCTCTTGTGAACTCCCAGATGAAGGTTAGTTTTAAAGTAACCAACAGTATAATGTTTGCAAATGACTCATAATTGTATCCTAATTTAGTTACTTGGTGTTTGGTAACGAAGGGCCTACTTTGCATCAGCAACACTGACTCAATGACAAACAAGTCTTTATAAGAAGACAACTGATAGAAACTAGTTGCTATGAATACATGTGCAAACTAATTAATCATTTGATTGTTAATCATAAATATAGGGGGGGGCTGCTGCTCAATATAATTGTTTTCAAGAACATTATGTAAATTGGTATACTATTTAGCCTAGGCTACCAAAACGAACACCAAAACTTAACATGAACTGTTAAAATTATAGCAATTTATGCAAAAAATTGATGGAAAGCTGGCAGCCTGCATGTTTCTTGACCACCTTCTTCCATGTGGATCAATTTTCTGTTCTGATCGCAACAAGTCTCTGGAAACTATTGAGTAGGCACCAATCAGAGGCTGCAATTTTATGATGTCCTCATGTAGACTTCTTACAAAGTATTTTACAGTATTTTAAAAATACAAAAATACAAAACACTAAAGTATTTTGATACAAAATAAGAAGCCATTTTCATCAACCCTATCAAATACAAATTACAAAATACTATTTTGTATTTGAAATACGTATTTGAAATACATGTATCATACATGTCCCAGCGTGCGACTAAACGATTAATGGCATAAATGAACGACTACTACAAAAATCTTTAGTCGGGGGCAGCTCTTGGCACAAGAAACCGCTCCACTTTAAAATAAAATGCTATGACATTATGAAAAGTGCAACAGTAGCTGGAAATCACGTCATGTATGCGTAATGAGTTAAATGTTTTTATTTTATTTCATTTGATGCTTTTATTATCAACTTATTTGTTAAATATAACACACAACCTGTATATAATTGCTGAAAAAAATTTGTGTGGGTGCTATGGGTCTTTCTTGGGGGTGCTGAAGCACCAGCCAGCCCCTCCCTAGCGCCACCCATGTCCGTACGGATCACGGATGAACAACAATCCCTTTAACCCCTAATTACAGTACAGAATGGCTCTTTCTACATTATCCTGAACATTGTATAAGCATTTGTTTCATGTGTCATTGAACAGAAGGATCGGGAGCGTAACCGTCACATCCTTTCAATTTTCCAGGCGTCCTGAGTCCTTCACATAAAAATCAGTCTACAGGCTTTCATAGACAACCTAGGATGTTGGGGAAGTGTCGTTACAAGCTGTTCTTTTGGTTGCATGAGCATCACTTTTGTAAAAGCTTTGTGCAGAACCATCAGAGTTGGATTATGCATAATGAACACACAACCTATTTGTAGGACCATTAAGGTTTCTTGAAATTTGACATTTTCATGGCAATTAAGCACATTTTGACATCAAATTCATTATGAAGCGTGTAAAAGTGTGTGCTCACCTTTTTGTCGGTGAGCGTGTAGATGAACTGGAGGTCGGGGCTGAACAGCATGTCCCGTAGCACCGGACTGCCTTCGCTCACCGGGACATTCTCGTACACCAGCGCCGGTCTGGACGGACTCACCGAATTAATCAGAATCTGACAAAACAAGAGCATCAACATCTCATTAATATCTCATAACATGAGCATAATCATCTCACACACAGAAACACATGACACGAGGCCAAACGCTTTCATCATGTGAAAACACAAACATCATTACTATAATGACATCAGACCGTCAGGACAACAAAAGCGTGCGCTAATCGCCACGAATATAATCATCTCTGTCTGCGTCTCTCAGGAGAGAATCGGCGGGAGGATGAGAGCGTTTCCATCCCTACACTGCCTGGATCAAATCCCTCATTCAGCATCAATCTCTCCGTATGACTACAAGAGGATTAGATACATTAGCCGCTAATTGAATCATTCAATGAAGACAGACGCAACTGTTACACTGACACGAACGGGACATTTATACAGGCTTATATTGCCCCAATCACACACAATCCGCTCACTGTGCTTAAAAAACACCAAACTATACTTTAACAAATTCTTATCTGTTCACAAAGGCCATCTGAAATCAATGTCATTAAATATTTTCTTTATTAATCATTATGATTTACTCAAACTCCATGCGAACTATTCAAATAGTTACGAGAAAGAAAAAACATTTAACAAAAACAAGAAATTTAGAGCACAATTCTAGTGACAGGGTTCCTTTAAAGGGATTTCTTTACGTAGAATAAATTGTAAGATATTTAACCAAACATCCAGAATGCTCTTTTCCATACTATGAAAAATAACAGTGATTTATGCCAACATAAAAGCAGCCCATTCAACAAACAGTATATACAACAAACGTTGTAATAACTGTAATAATATTTAACACTACCATTCAAAAGTTTGGGGTCAATAATTAATACAGAAATTAACATTTTTATTCTGCAGAGATGCATTAAATTGTTCAAAAGTAACAGTAAAGACATTTATAGCTACAAAATATTCTATTTCAAATAAATGCTGTTCTTTTAGAACTTTCTATTTATCAAAGAATTCTAAAAAATAATGCTGAAAATGTAATAAATTACATTTCACAATATATTAAGATAGAAAACAGCTATTTTAGATTGTAATAATATTTCCATATTTATGCTCAAATAAATGCAGCCTTGGTGATCATAAAGGACAAAAAAAAAAAAAAACTTTTGAACAATAATGTACATATGAAAAACAGAAGCAAATTTAAGTCACTATTCACTACAAATCTCAGCAGAACAAACATCTCCATACTGGTTTTGAATGACAGAAGAGTGAATGATTACAGACTTTTCATACAGATACAGTGAGCTTATATGAGTGTATGAATGTAACGAGACCCAATGGAAGTATATATTACTTATGTAAATATGATGGGGCGAGGGGAAGCGTGCTGCTCTTACATGTTGAACACATCCATCACTTCTATTGCTCTCAATAAACATGCACCATTAACTGAGCAGCATCTCTGACTGTGACGCAGTAATCGCTCTCCTGCGACGCGCTCGTGTGCTTCAGCGAACAGCATATGAGGATAGAGTATCTGAGCCTGTTAATAAACCAACATTTCATCTCAAACCACATAAAACCACTTACACACACACACACTGAGCACACATGAATGAGCAATACACATATCAAATTGAGTTTTACTGCCATTACAGGCCCAATGCAAGGAAAATATTAAAATAAAGCCACCTGGGATCATGCTGCAATAAACAGCGCAAGGAAATGACGGTGATCAATTCACAATAAATACAACAGAATTGAGTAAATTCAAAAGGAATGATTTGAACAATATATCAAGATTTCTTTATTGGCAAAAAAAAGGGCATGGAAGTCCAGTTAGTTGGATTGT